>JAGFPH010002260.1:135593-155340 GCA_018207615.1 Philaenus spumarius | reverse complement strand
TTGAAAAGTAAATAATAAAAAAGGTTTATACTCCTTGATCTTGTTTGAATCTATATATTTAACTTGTAAAAAAACTTTCAGGTTGATATTTTGAAAATTTTCTAAACTGAAGCTGTTTAAAATGAATTGGTGGGTCCGGTACTCCTAAAATCGAGAAACCCATTAATACGTCAAGTGGCTCTAGATCGGGTAATTTTCAAGATAACAAGCTGAGACTCAGCATAAATGTTTAAAATATATATTTTAACTCCTATGTCAAGTTTCAATTCGATATATTAAAATTCGGCCAATTTAGAATGAGCCAACGCTTCATATATGAATAAGATGTCCCCTTTTAGTGATTTCCCCTGCTGCAAAATACATACCTGCATTATCGAATTTTTTCCAGACAAACCATTGCTCGGACGAAATAAATACACATGACCTTTTTTGTTGAAAAATACCTCCCCTACACGGTGGTATTTTTTATTTTCCTCTATCTTCATCCCAGCTCGAAATATTAAGGATAATCGAAAAAAAATTATAATCGTATTTTTTTTCGACTTTGGGAAATCGATAGACTGGTAAACTTTTTTTTATGTTAATCTACATACTTTAATGTATTTATAAAAAAAAATTCAGCCGTATTGCAAATTACTGGAACTTTTGGTCTAAATTGACCTTTACCGACTGGCCTAAAAGTAATGGACAAAGTTCTGCAAAATTATATTTTTTTATAACACCAAAGCAGGTTCTTGTCCGTAAAAAATCGTTTCAACCTTGTCTTCATTTGTGCGATTCATTTGTAAACTGAGTGCTATCACAACAAATATCAGGAACAAAATGAGGGAGGTATTGCTATCCTATCAATTAATGAAAAGTGGTGCTTTCAGTTAACGCATACAGCGAGAAAGTCAGGAGCAAAGATCAAGGTTGCATTTACATTTTTTCCCCTTAAAGTCTTTCAAGTTCACATAGAAACTCTGAAAAATTAGTGTTACCGTACTGCATTTATTTACAGTTTCTATTTTTAAAATGTGTTACTTTTAAACTCGACCTACAAATTACTTACTCCTAATATTAACAAACTAATAACCTGCTTTGATGTTACGATAAAAATAAAATTTTTTAGAACATTGATTGTCCATTACTTTGAAACGAAGCCAGATACTAAGCTTAAGTTTGCGCCATTCTGTTTCTCTTTTATTAAGCTTTTCATTTCGATAGTGTATTAAATTACCTTCCTTTACATTCAAAATTGTTACCCCCTCAAGCCCCCCAAAATGATAAAGGTTCAGATATATAAAAAATGTGTCCTGTTATGCAACACTAGATACAACTATATAGAAAGTTTTGTTAACTTATTTTCATTAAGTAAAATAATGGGGGGGGGGGGGTTAAAGAGACTTTATGAAGACTGTGTTTTTGAACAGAAATTTATAAAAGTCAAATATACTTTTACATTGGTATACTTACACGTTCATTTATAGATATTTTATGTAATACCTCTTACAGTAATGTTTAGTTTTACTCTTATTTGATCAATTTAAATTTAATAAAGTCTACATTTACGTAAGATTTGGAAAAATGCAAAAAAAGGAAAAAGAGAGCAATTAATAAATCCAAAAAAGATTTTTTTATATAAAATGTAAAAAAATGTCTTTTTAAATATATGAATTTCTCAAATTTAGTCCCTTAGGAGTATGAGGCACCACAACTAATAATTTTATTTTTGTTATATTCAGTTTTTGGTAAACCCTTTTGATCTTTTAAAACCATCATTTACCATGGCATTGATGTAATTTTCTACACAGCTGATGACTATTAATTTAACAATAAAATATAATCTGAACTACGCCTAAATTCAATAACAAAATACAGAAGTAAGCTTGTAGTTGGCAATATTCTATTGATTTTTTTTTATGTAAATTTAACTTTAAACTGTTTGTCAATTTGTTGGTTAAATCTGCATTTTTGGTTGTAATGAAATAATCAGAGTGATGGAAGAGTTGAGCCTGTTTGTTGCACCAGACCACACCAGACTAAATATGGTTTAATATAGCATAGAAATTAAGCTGAAGGCAGACTATCGGTTTACGAAGTGAAGGTTTTTTACAATGAAAGCGTTTGAGCTTGACGAATAACCGAATTACATGTTCACTGAATTTACGCAATTTTATGTTACTTAGTTTGACATTTTAAAAGAGAATTTTGAAGATCTTGACAACGAAACAATTTTCAATCCGCCATTTCTGTTAGATGGTGAGAGAAGAGTGCAGTCCAGGCTGTGACGTTATTTCTACGCATGCGCGAAACTCGGCTTTAAAATGCAAGTTAGTGGTTTTACAAATTGTATGGCGTATATACTTGAGACATTTAGGTACTGCGACGTTTACATAACGTAACAATACAAACGTTAAATCTCTGTGTAGAATTAATCGTAACCTCAAATCTAATATGTTAAATACATTATAATAATAAATATTTGAAAATTATTTAGCTTGGAAATTTTAACGTTTCAATTTCAATTCAATTTGGTAAATTGTATTTAATTTAAATACGCATTATCTTAAACAGTGTTATGTCGTTCGCCTCTATCCTTTAGAGACGATTCTACAATTCTGAAAAGTGGCTGTAAACCCATTCACATAGCGACTGAATATTTCGTAGATTAAAATTCTACATATTTTATGAGGTTCAATAAGTGTTCACAAGCACAGGTTGTCTACACATTTTGTAGTTTGGGTTAGTGGAAAGTTATCACCTTTAAAAATATTCGTAAAAAGTTTCCCCGGTGAATTTTCAACATTGGCAAATCCAGAATATTTGTAAATTGTATCGATTATCAATGGTAAATGTGGAATGTTTAAAAAAATTATATATAGTATGATGTGTCGGCGGGATTGTTGATGCAAACCCGCGTCGCTAAACTTAATTTTTCTCATTATTTAACGCAATTGAAATCTTTTACTGTCTACCAAACAGCGTACGAACTATAACTATTTGCACAGTATTATTTGTTTCGATTTATTATTCAAGCAAATAGATTAACAGATGCGCTGTTAAACAAATACCAATATGCATGAACTACTTATATTCCATTAGGTCAATTATATTTGCATTATCATCTGGATGTACCGACCTACATTAAACAATCACTGACCTATAGTATTTGCTAATGGATAATATTATGACATTGTATTTTACCATAGGTAAACTATGTTTGTTTGTTGTTTTTTGTTGATGTTCGAAGTACACTCGTAAATACTTAACCCATTTGAAAAATATTTTGCTGATAGATAGTTTTGAGTAAATTATCAGGTATTTTTTAGAACATTTTATTAAATATGAAAAACATACACATATCTCGTACGTTTTGATGTAGCTGCTATAGTATAGGCCGCAGATGTCAAGAATATGACTTTGCCAGTAAGATGTTGAAAAAAAAACATAAGTTACTAGCGAAAGAGAATATTCATACTACTAATTAATTATACTATGTTAAGGATAAATGTGTTAAAGAAAAAACAACAGCTCCTCCGTGAAATGGGTTTACAAAGTTGTTTTGTTGATATTAATATAATAAAAGTAGCCTATTAAATTGTTTGATCTCGAACGCCTTGGTAAGCTAGCTGTAATATTCGATAAAACACAATTATTGAAATTTGTTACAAATAAAATAACTTATCTACTAACACAATGACATGCAATACTTATTTTAATTCTCAAGTCTGATTTAGTGACTGTTGATTAATACTGACTGATTAATGGTTAATTTTACAAGAGTGAATTTAAACTGAGATATTAAAATAAAAATGTGTGCGATCGTGACCACCGTCAGGAACGAAGTTCATCGCGCCTTTTCTTTAAATCCTAATCTAATTTTAATATGGATATTTTGATTGTAGATATTTATAAATTTTCGTGACTAGATGAAAAAAATTGGGTCTGCGTCGGACCAGACGGTGGAAGTTATACTTCTTTGGCCATTCGTATATTCGTATACTTTCCTATAATTTTTGAAAAAAAAACTTTCCCAACCGGGGGATCGAACCAGGGATTTTAGCGTGGAAGTCGAGTGCGTTAACCACTCACTCACCAAGACTCTTGAGATATATCTTGTAGAGAAAAGGTATAAAAAGGCACTTTCCGGATTTTACTTCTAAAGCGTGACGCGGTTTCTCGACCAAGACCCCATCCCGATTACAACGGGCGCAAAGAAGTATAACTTCGAAAAAGCGTTATGTTCCCTCTATGCCGATTTCTCTTTCTCTCTCTTCCTCTCTCTGTAATTTCGAATTATATAATTTTAATCTTTCAATTGCCGTTTATTATTAGTTTGTTTTTCATTCAAGTATTTACTGTTTCCATACGATTAATGTTATTATAATAAAGGTTTAGAATGAATTATAACATCAAAGCTAATATGGTAGACATAGTTAAATGTCCATTTATTGTAAATACTTTCAATAAACATAACATGTTGGTTCATCAGTCTATGCCTAACCTAAAATTATTGTGTGTATGTTTAATTTATTTTACCCGCCTTAACGACAACATACACAAATAATTTATGTTTTGTGCACAATTATGGCACATTCGAAACGTAGCCTACATTATATGAACCTACTTTTCTAAGTTTGTATTGCACACACTTTCCATTTCTTGAATCTACATTACACAATTTCAATAATCAGAAAATTTAACTCACTTTTAATAGTTAATACCAGCGCTTGACGATAATATTTTATCTACTCCGTACGGAATCGAACTTCTAACTTAAATTAATTGATGAAGCAAAACACATGTTTTTTAATGTATTTACATAGCAACCAATTCGATAACGGTTTTTCGTTACGCGTTACATTTTCTGTTTGTCAACTCCTACCGCAAGCAGCGTAAAGGAATTTCTCTCCAAAAAGAGTCTTTGTGTATTGGTTGTTACCGAAGAGTGGACTAAATATTTGAGCCTTTTATTTGGTTTTTCGCAATTACCACTACTGTCATAAATTAATATACCTACTGTAACAACTTAGCGTCGTCAGTGGCTTGTCGTATTGTAAAGTAAAACGACGACCGTTTCGGCTATTCAGCCATTATCAAGTTATTGGAGAATATTCTCCGTTGTCAGGGAACACTTAACACTTAACAAAAACACGTTCGCTAACATTTAAATAAATAAATATAATAATAAATTACGAAAACGCATTCACTAAAACCAAGACTGTGGGCCCACTGCCTCGCACTGAATTAGTTCTTATCTATTTGAAGTGTGGAAACTCGTTTCACATTAGGATAGGCAGTAAGATAAGGTCTATTATGTTTCTCTTGTTATAGTGTCATAATGCGTTTGATTTTAAGAGCAGTTTCTCGTTAAGTATTACATCTGGATTAGTTTTGAACATTTTATATACTTCGTATATATAATATTGTTCTCGTGCATTCATACATTTTCCTGTTTTGCAATGGTGTAGTATTTTTTAGGTGCTATCGATTACTGTGTAGTTATGATTATTGAAAATAACGTGTTCGGTGTATTTGGATTGCAGTTTTCGTTGACGTAGCATTTGTTTGGGTGTCGGGATGTGTTCTTTGATCCTTTTTCTAAAGGACCTGCCCGTTTAGAAGAAGGTCATCTCATTCTGTTATCGCAAGATACTTCGTAAGCTCCTGAACTTTCAAACTTGACACATTTAGCTTTGTTTGTGTTTGATGCTCTGTAAGTTATTCTCAGTTTTGAAAGCGAAGGTGTACCCTTCTTTACAAAAACGTTGCCTATATTGTATGCTAAATCTTAGATATTGTACAACTGTATAGTTTGTTTTCTGATATAGTCTCGGTACTTCCATATTTCTTCTCTTGTTTATTAAATATTTTGTCTACAATTGATGGTGAAAATCCATTATTAATGGCAATATATTTGATTGTATTAAATTCTTGTTGTGTCGTTGGTATATTGCGGAGTGTATGAATAAAACTACTATAGGCTGCAATTTTATGGGAAAACATATAGTTACAGGAGGCGTGAATTAATTGTAATACATACAATACCAATAAATTATGTTTTTAGAAAATAACTCGGACATATTTTGAGCTAAAGGAAACCCCGTTTTATTTGTTATAAGGTATGTACTTTTTTTATTCCTAATTTTATTTGTTGGTTGTAGAGATATTTGAAATTAAACATTTAAAATTGTCGCCATTTTTCAAGTTTACAAAATAACGTTCTGGGTTTTATGCAAGGGTAAAAAGGGTACGTAAAAAATATGAACACAAAATTTCAGGTAAATATATTTTCTATTTCCAAAGATATTAAGTGTTCAGTAAATAAAAACAAAATGGTGGATCATTCGAAAACCAAGCATTTCCTGACCTATGTTTATCAGACCTTTTTTCTTATTTTTAATAGTATAATCGCCTCACAAAAACTTTCCTTTTCCTCGTGGGACACCCTGTAGGTATATAAAGATCGAAACAATATTATTTTGTAGATTTAATAAGAAAATGCATTAGACGCTTTATTAATATCTCTGCTAAACCAATGCCAATGCTTATGAATTATTTGTAACTCATTATGCCAATTATAATGGACGTATTATTTTCTGTAAATATCAACCTAGATCTAGATAATATACCGACAATATTATTGAATACAGTTGCAACTGACCTTCAAATACCATAATTAATTCAAATAATTCGACCACGCAGCTGAACCGCTGACGTGAGTTGAGCAAATTTCCAAAATTAAGTTTATAGGCCTATGTTTTAGGTTTTCAACCAACAATTTGGGAAATAGGTCTATTCACGACGGTGCTGAATAGCTGCAAAATGATTCGCACGCCATTCCGCATATTGGGAGTATCTTCAATACACAATGAATTGAGTGCTTCGCACGCTATTCCGCATGTTGGGAGTATCTTCAACACAAAACATTGCGTGCTTCGCACGCCAACCCCCGTATTAGGAGTATCTTCAATACCCAATACATTGCGTGCTTCGCACGCCAACCTCACGGTAGAATCCACCACATGGCTTTGAACCGGGTACTGCTATGGTATTTTACGTTTTGATCGATTTTGGGGGAATCAAGCGAGCTATAATGTCACGTAAAAAAACAAAATGTACAGAATTACATCCTACAATTATATTTGTAGAAAAAAATCAAAAACAAATTCATTCTCATAGAAAAAATCTCAAAAAATAGTTACTTCCGATCAAAAAACGTGCTTCCGATTGTTGGATTTTTTTGGCTAACGAACTCGTCTGAGCGACGTAGACAATCAACATGTGTACCAAATTTGTACCAAATCGGACTTAAAATGCGGCCACTACAGTGCGAACACATATATACATATATATAAATATGATTTTTAATGACACCCCAAAACGTGTTCTGGGGACCATGATCGGTGCTCATTTGCTACTCCCGACCTTGGGTTTCACCATAAGGGCCACTGCAATAGCTAATTATTTTTTCTATGGAAATTCGCTAGTAACGGTGCACAATTATTGCACAAATGTTTTCATCCTCTTGTCGAAACTAAAGAACCGGCAACAATTCGTCAAACGTTATTAGTTTAAATAACTGGTACAATTATAACAAATCCCTTACACAATCGTGGAAGTAGTTTCGCCAAGAGGAAGTAATTGACTACAAACTTCCAATAGACACGAAGTCAGGGGATTTGTACGGAATACAAAGTGGAATTGTATTGGCAACAGTAAACTAAAATGCAAATCGTTCAACTTTACCGTTCGAGAAATGTAATAAATGGTGTTTATACTGATAATGAAGTACGAAGTGCATCGAATAACTGAATAGTAATTGTGATTAGATTGTTATAGGACTTAGCGTAAAGAATATTAAAATGCAACATTTGGATTGTGAAATTTCTTCTTTTTAGAATTTTATACTGGTACGGTTCGACCATCCGTGTCAGAGTGTCGTATGTTTTTCGTTTTACAATGTTTATAAATCGTGCAAATCTGTGCTTTTCATTTTTTTAAACTGAAAAGAAAATAGAATACATTTTATCGCATCTACGCACACGTGAAAGGAAAACTAACAGACTGCATACCAAACTTTTTATTTTAACAGTATCGTCACCAGTTGAAAACTTATTAAATTACTCTTCAGTTACTTTTTTCTCTTAAATAGCACCTTTTTTATTTTCATTACTTAATTCACCTATTACTCACACCTCAAGACATATTATTTAACAGCTTCCGTTTATTAGGCTAGGAACTGCTGTCTATTCGGACTCGGCACTCCTCTACTACTTTCCTGTAAGAATATAATTTTCACTCGTGTTAGCGAATTTCCATAGGAATATGAGCTATTGCCGTAACTCTTATGGTGATTCATAAGGTCGGAACTGAATGAACATGTTTTGCGGTGTCATTGAAAATTGTATATGTATGTATACAGGGTGATTTTTTTAAATGGGCCACCATTGGCATCTCAGAAACTATAAAAGTTACAACAATCTTTAAATCCGCCATAAAAAATGAAGTTTTTCATTGGAAATTTCAAAGTTGACCGCCATATTGGAAAATGGTGGCCATTTAGAATTATTTAACTACATATTTTTTAATTTCTCATAAAACAAGAAAAGGTTCCCCATTTAAAATTTGCTGTAAAATTTATACTTTCTGAGATCCTAGTGGTGGCCAATAAAAAAATCACATAAAATATAAAATAGGGGTTTCGATTAAAAAAAAAATTAAGTTGGCCGCCTTATTGGAAAAATGGGGGAGTTTTGCAAATTTTAATATTGTATTTTTAATGCAAGGGAAAAAGTAGGGAAGGTCCCTCATTTAAAGATTGTTGTAACTTTTATAGTTTTTTAAATGCCAATGGTGGCCCATTTAAAAAAATCATCCTGTATATAGGGCTACTTCTTCGCACTGTACGGCTGCATTTTACCTCCGGTTTGGTCCAAATTTGGTCCACCCGTTGGCGTTTTAAGTTCGGACAAGTTCGTTAGCCAAAAAAATTAAACAACCAGAAGCACGTTCTTCGACCGAAAGTAAAAATTGTGTAGTTTTTCGTACTAGAATGAAAAGTTTTGGGATTTATCTAAAAAAAGTCTGGTACCCCAAAATCGATCAAAATGTAAAATACCATGAAAACACCATAAAAGTACCATCAAAAGTGAGTAAAGCGAAGCAGTCCGTAATCATATAGTCTCTCCGCTCGGACGTGATACCTGACTTCTCGGAACTCAACGCCCCCTCCACTAGTTTGCCACCGGCAGGCCCGGCGAGCGGGTAGGGAGGGGGGTTGAGTTCCGCGAAGTCAGGTATCACGGCCGAGCGGACAGACTATAGTGCGCAAGGATGAGTTGTAAACTCGCAAATCCAAAGTCATAGACTTTAGTTACTGATATTTTTTTGTCACGGTTGTCACCCATATTTAATCACAGGATTTCTCATCTTTACTGATCACTACTTGTCTCGCCAGGCTATAGGCCATTTGCAGTGCTTCTAAAAAAAGGCAAATGTGGACAAAACGTGCGAACTCCGAAATTTTTGCATAAGTCGCTTTCAATTGAGCTCAATAGTAATCCCCTAAGTTTACCGTTTTTGTCGAAAAAAGCGTTTTTTATACTTTTTTTTTTGTTAATAACTTTTGCAATTTTGATTGTATCAAATCGCAATTTGCTGCAAATTAAAGAAGAATCAAATATAAGCTTTTCAAAAAAAGTCCAGGTTGCTCAAACAGGGCACATTATATGGGCCTTTTTGCGTTTGGTGGCGTTGCTCCGCATAGACACAATTTTTCGAAAGAGTAAAAAAAACATAAGAATCGGTAAGATTTAAATTTTCATAAACAATTGGAATATAATTTTTAAAATTCATAGAGATCGCATATACGTGAGTTAATTACAACGCGAATAAAATATTGTATTGCCATGCGACAGCGACAGCTTGCGTGGCGGGGGGAAGGTGCACGCTGATCGGCCGGGGCGCTCAAATGCGCGTTTATTTAAATAATTTATCACCAGGTAAGGTACATTAGTCATCCTTAAATAATTAAATTTTTTTTTTATAATAAATAATCAGGATTTTTGTATAGAAATGTATGGTATTGGTATAATAAATGAACTATTTGTAATTGTTTATTTTTATAACGTGTAAGTTATACCAATTTACACGTACATTTTCATATTATAAATTTCATTTTCTATTACAACTTTTTTTTTGCGGTGTATGCAAATTTACACGTACATTTTCATATTATACATTTCATTTTGTATTACAACTTATTTTTTTGCGATGCAAAAAATTGCAAAAATGTTGAAATATTAATGCAATTTTTTTCGCTTTTACGGTGTGTGATCTGTCACGGAGGAAATCTCTGGACGAATATTTTCGTCTTCATCTTCCGAAGACGAACAATACTCCGAAATATCTGATTTAGTGTTATCGAAATCGATGACATTGTCATTTCCGGAGGATTGTCGGTAAAAATATCATCGACGCTTTCGATGTGCGGAATATCGTCCAGTAAATCACATTCCAGGGGCTCTATTTCGACGTTCGTGCAATTTTTTCCATCGCAAAAATTACAAATTGATGTACATTTTAAACCTTATTTTCTGCACGAACATCTAGAGCCACAACTTTTTTTACATGTGCAGGAAATTAGTTTTAATATTTCGTCGGGTACTAGTTGCTCATTCCCATACACAGTTACTAATCCGTCCGGAGATTCTTTCCAACCCCATTCTAATGTATTGAGATAATTTCCTTCTCAAAATATATATGTAGCACATGTGGAAATAACTATATATTAATAGATTTCACCTACATCAAAAACAGATTCGAGACTCGAGCAGGAACAGGCGTGTCCGAGCGCTCCGGCCAATCAGCGTGCACCTTCTCGCCGCCACGGGAGCTGTCACTGTTCCGCGGCAATATATTATTTTATTCGAGTTTTGATTAACTCGGGTATACTTGATCTATGGATTCTAAAAATGATATGCCAATTGTTTATGAAAGTTTAAATCTTACCGATTCTTATGGTTTTTGTAATTTTCCGAAATATTGTGTCTATGTGGAGCAGCGACACCAAACGCAAAAAGGCCCATAAAATGTCCCCTGTTTGAGCTATCGGGACTTATTTTTTTGAAATTCTCATATTTTATTCTTCTTTAATTTGCAACGAATTGCGATTTGATACAATCAAAATTGCGAAAGTTATTAACAAAAAACCGTTTTAAAAAACGTGTTTTTTCAACAAAACGGTAAAATAAAAGCATTTAAAAAACTGTCAAAAATACAAAACCATATGATTATGAAAATATACAGTCTTATGAAGAGTTTAAGAAATTAAACATCAAAATCGGTCCATTTTTCGGCAGCAGCGAGGTCAGTCAAAAAAAGTTTTATTTTTAATTTTTTTGACAAACATTTTGGGAATATATAAAAACAAATTTGTGGGCTTAAACTACATCCAAATACCCACATTTTGTCAAAAACCGCATGTTCCTAGGCCAAACAGGGGCCCCGTAATATAATTGTTAATTAAAAATGGGGTTTTTGTTAATAACTTTTTATTACGACAAGCTATTTAAATTTCGTTTATTTTAAACAACGCGGATGAAAATTCCTCACAGAAAGGTTTATAGCTATTGTTTTGAGCCAGGATTGGAGGCTGAGATGTATATATTACGTAGTACACACGGGCAGCTATTCGTGAGAAGACCAATTTCCCAAATACAGTAGGTTGAAGCCATAAAACATATAAACTTATTTTGGAAATTCGCTCAACTCACGACAGCGTTATCAGTTCAGATGTGAGAGCAAATGTTTAACTAGCAAAGTGTTACTGGATCTTTGAAATTCTTTTACCGAAAAGCTGCTTAGATAAATTCGTCGTAGTTTTAACGAATGAAGTCAATTTATTTGATAACATCACATAATCTCCGAGTGCATTTGTTTCATGAAATCCTTTCAAACGTAACTTATTCGCTTCTTCGTGTAAACGCTTCTTGGAAATTCTCTGTCGAAGTATTTAAACTTTAATTCAACGTTTTTGAAAATGCTTTACAAAGCTGCCTTCGCAGGAAATAAGTCAATTATGTATACATTCTCAGACGGGATCCGACCTTAAAACGTTATTCAATTCTGAGAGTGGCGTAACAAAATGTATTTCTGAGAAGAAGTCTGTGAAAGGTCGTTCTTTTTTTATGGTTTGAGTGAAACATTTATTTTTTTTAAATTAGGTTTACCGAGTGTGGTGATTTTTCAATGACGTAGATCCATTACATTTGTAAGACGAGCTGAGCTGCCGTGGTAACAACGTCGCATAATATTACGACGAAGTTTTTATTCACATGAAGCAGTGAATGCATTGACATAGTAAGATTGATATACGTGGCCTGTAGTGTGACAATGTCTCAGTCTTCGGCTCCTATGTCACACACTGTCTGGCAAATGATTGGCACAATGTTTGAAGGTTTGACAATGCATGGATCGAATCTAGAGTCTGTTCGGGTGAATGACAGACAACCTATGTCAGTTGGAGAGATCGTAGCAAAATTAGGTTAATGCATTCTTCGGGAAAACTTACGTAAACTAAGTATCCTTTGTACCAGTCGACGACGAATTAAAATTTGGAAGTGTGCCGGACCCTATAAGACTGGACATGTCAACCTAAACATATAATAAATTTGACTTACCTTTGTGAATAAGTCAACCAAATTGTAGAGATGCTGTATTTGACCATTTACAATAAGACAAATTCACATATTCAGGTTAAATTAAATGCAATAAAAATTAAGTAACAATTTGTTTATTATTTGAATAAACAAAGAAAATTACATGACAATATTTAAAAAAATAAAATAATAATAATAATACGCCCATAATAAAAATTGTCAAGCCCTTAAGTTTGAAATACATTGGTTAACTTCAAATAAAACGTCCCCCCCCCCCTCCGTTATATTTAATGATATATTAAAGAAAGTAATAACCCACCCATGAAATAAAAATTTAAAAAAAACCTCCCTATTGATATTATTAATGCAAGGTAGATTTATCAATTACAATGTGTCATTATTAAAGATGCATACATGTTGAATTATGATTACAAACTCATAACATATTTGTACATTTCGTTACATAAATTATGCCACTAAGTTTTCTATTTTAAGTACAATTTATTATATCAATTTAGATACGATTTGCGTTTATTATGTTTGCTATGGCCTAGTTATAGTGGTAGTTGGCCTACTTTATGTATATATATATTTAATATATATTAAATAATTTATGTTGTGACGTTACTTTATACTAAAATATTATTGATAAAAATAATTAACTTATTTTAGAAGGTAGCCCCTTGGGGGCTGTTAAATCCAAAAATCTCTTAAGCGTATCCCATTTACTTAGTTACTATTACAATTACAAAAACACACAGAAATAGAAATATTAGCCCTTTAACAATATTTTACTGTTAAACTATTCCCTGCAGTCGAATAGCTGTGTTTAAAACTATGTACAAGTTTATATATAGTTATTATTAATTTCTTTGTTTAAATGTATTCACTGAAATTAAAGTTCTGTTGCGTAGAATGATGGAAAGTGATTGAGCCTGAAGTAAGTTGAACGCTTTGACAAAGACGTTTGGCCACAAGTACAACTTTGTATTGAGTTGAAATTAATTATTCTTGGTGGGTAACTTCTACCATTTAAGTTCTTATAACTGTAAAGAGAAATAAAATAACAGCTTTTAATATTTGGTAGTTTAATAACAACCATTTGTAACAATTTGTTATGGCACAAAACTTGAATTAGGCAAGTTATAGATGGTTAAGCTTTGCCTCAAAGACATGTTTAATGTTCCATGTGCTTACATTAACATGAGATTTCTTTTTAGCAAAGTTCTGCAATTTAGGCCATTTAAATAAAACTGTTCAATTCAAAAGTTATTAGTGCTGTGTATACGTATATGTAAAGTTGAATTGACTAAGTGGGACGTTTAATGTGTGTATACTAACTGTCAATTGCTTAAATTGCATTTTAGTTTGCAATATACTATAGAAAAATACTGGAATATACTATAGAAATTTCAGGTTGAAAAAATGTATACTGAAATGGCAAAATTGTTTTTATTATTTTTAAATGTCTAAGTTTGCTAACTTGGTTGCTATGGTAATGAATGTACAGTAAATGCATTAAAGACACATGTGTTGGTTCAGTATAGACCTAAACTGAAATATGTTGGTCAAATTTCGAACTAAACAATATAACCACCGACTTTTATTCCCCTTTTATCGGCAGTCCTACGACTGCTTTTTATTATTCGACTGTAGGCAATCATGTGTATGTTATGTTTTAGAATTCATTTTAAATGCGATGGGACAAGCTAAAAATGATGATAAAATTTAGGATTAAACCAATATAAGCAACGTTAGCACTGTCGGCTCGCGTATAGGATCTGTGGAAGAGCAGCAACCCCAATTTCCAATTGATATTTTCGATGAACTTAATATACCTAACGAGTCCTTTTTTCTTTAATTCTTTCTTTATAGGCCTACTTGTTCAATAACAAGTTCAAAAAACAATGTTTAGAATGTTATATCTTTTTAAATTATTACTTGACTTTAGAAAATATAAAAGCAAAGTGTAAATCAGTTAATTCTAAATACTTTACAACAGGGGTTAAGGTTAACACTCATATTGTGTCCTATTTAACCTATTCTAATCCATCTCAAGAGTAAAGAACAGTCTGTTTTCCTTAAACAAATTGATGATTTTAAAATGTATTCTACATCGAGAATTTATCCAAAGTACAATTTGGTTGCAGGAAGCAGATGGTCAACGAACTTGGGGAAAAGCAAGTACCTGGAGAAACTAACTCTGTGAACGAAGTGTGCACGGGCAGAGGGCGACCTCAGAAGTCAAGTGGCAAGAGATTGGGTTCTGTTTGGAGACACGCTGCTGGAGAACAGCTGGAACAAGTCCGGAAAACTCTCAACACTGAAGAGCCTTCAACGGACGAGTGTATTATAGGTACGTTCAACATATTATATACGTCATTAAAATGTCACTGACCCGTATAACTAACTAGTTTTCATAGTGCAGCCGATTTCTAAACTGAAAATGCCTGCTTCAAAGCCTTGTACCTTACTGTAATAATAGTAAAAGGAAATTTTCGTTCGTCTGGTTGTCTATGTGCGATAAGCTGAAAATTGTAACATAGGCGAACGAATGTACCTTCAAGCTAGATTTTTAACTTTATGTTCGTTCGAAAATTGTGAGCGAAAAATTGGCCGAAAACGTAATAATAATAATAAAGCTTTATTATACAATGGAGGTTACAATCATTTCTTTTTGGAAGCTTATTAGACAATGGTTTTTACCGTCTGTCGGTTGGAAGACTATTAAACCTTCTTACTTTAACACCTCTAGCTCTATGTGTTACATGCATAACGCTAACAAAACATTACAAAACTACAAGACATAACTAATTATCCTAAGCCAGACACCCATACATAATTACATAAATACACACTCACACCCACTCAAAAAATACTATAAATATTAAGACGGCAACTATAAATGTATTAGGTATGAAAACTAGGCAAATATTACAAACAATGCCGAATACGTATTTTCTAGTGGAGAGTTATCATGTATGCGTATTTCTAAAGCGCAAACCGTGAGAGAGCAAGAATGAGCTTTCTTGTAAAACATGTTTTGAGTGCGATAGTTTGAGTAGTGAAATTGGGACGACTACAATAACACAGTAAGTATTTAAATAGCCCAGTTTCCCATTCTGGAGAACTTAAATTTGGCGCACTTGTCAGCGAATTTTCATAGGGAAGATGAGCTATTTCAGAGACTCTTATGGTGATACCTAAGGTCGGGAGTGGTGAATGAGCACCGATCGTGATCCCAGAACACGTTTTGTTGTGAAATTAAAAATAGTATATATGTGTTCGCACTCTAATGGGAGAATTCATTACATAATTAGTGTTTAAAATTGTTACATTATTAAATACATTTTCATCTTGAGTTAAGTCGAGCCACTGAGAGTGCCTGCGTAAATAGCCCGTCGACACTCACTCAGTCACTCTATATCAAAGGGGATGAGGAGCTATCTAAATCTAGCATAACATTTACCCCTACGAAGCATAGCCTCTACACGGGCGATACCCAGACGCCGAAGCGGGCTTGGAGAGCACACACCCGCAGTACCATTTTTAGCTACACTGCCAATAGCTGACCGGCAATTGGGTAAGTTCGATACTGTTTCAGCTTAACGTTACTTTGAGGACTTTGCGTGACGCATGCAGGTTGCTCGGTATTCCGCACAGGAATCATTAAGTACACAACTTACTATTTTCAAACAGTGAAGTTTTAATATTAAGCCTACATCCATAGCAAAGCAATATTTTGCTTTAAAAAGTTCCTACCGCCAAACAATAACAAACTAATTACGGATGAAATAAACTACGAATGTACAAGTAGTATAGACAAAACAATAGTTTAAAAATAAGATTTAAAAAACAATTTTTTCATAAAGTAGTAATCCCAAACAAACAGTACTCCTAGTCAAATAAAAGTTTTCCAACGATCAGGCATATTTCTTGTGTACGAAACCCTTTATTTCTGTTGTAAAATATTTGAATATTTTCTTCAACGCATTTGTTTTTGTTATTTTCATCACATGGGGCGAACGCATTGATGTAGTGTTTTCCTCTTCGAAATTAACCCTTTTTGGACCATCTGACGATATTTCGTCAATTTTAAAATACGCGGAAAAGACCATCTGACGAAATATCGTCAAATTATTTAATGCGTAAAAGACCATTTGACGATATTTCGTCATTTACGAAAAAAATAATTTCAACATAATTAAATAGGTAAAAGTAATAAAATTTTTATTTTTGAAGACTAAATAATGCCACTTATAATAAATGTAATAATAATTATTAACACATAATGTGAATAAATATTTAAAATAGTCAAACAAACTGTGTTAACCCATTCGTAACTTTTACACCCCCCCCCCACCCCCCCCCCCCTACAAAAAACCCAGGGCCCCATAGGAAGCTACGTACCAAATGTCATTCCAATCCGTTCGGTGGTTTTTGAGATTTCGTGATGAGTGGGTCAGTGAGTGGTATTTGGGATTTTATATATATAGATTTACTAACTGCCCGATCCGGCTTTGCACGGATAGACAAATCAAAGTTAAACGTATATTAACAAAAAATATATATCAATATATATATTACACTATGTATTTCTTATGGGGATTTTTAGTAACATTGATCAACCGAACACCCCTTAAAATTTTGAATTTTTTGAAAACCTTTCTTAGCGAGCACCTAGGTAGGGCAGTAGAGGTAGCTATATACTAAATTTCATTCCAATCCGATCAGTGGTTTTTTTTAGTAACTTTGAACCCCCCAAATCCCTCTAAAATTTTGAATTTTTTAAAAACCTTTCTTAGCGAGCACCCAGGGCCCTAGAGGAAGTTACATACCAAATTCCATTCCAATCTGTTCGGTGGTTTTTGAGATTTCGTGATGAGTCAGTGAGTAAGTGGTATTAGGATTATATATATAGAGAGAGATTTGTTTTTGAAACAAACGCAGTATTTACAATTTGTAATCGAATAAATCCTGACATTGCTACGTGTCACTCGCTTTTTTATTTTTTTTTTTTTTATTTATTGCTTCTAAACAAAATTAAATACAGTTGGATTTTCTTCCTTTTCTATTTCTATATAACTTTAAATATGACAATAATATTAGCTAACTGAAAATAACAAGAATTATAAAACAACTAAAACAGAATGCACAAAATAAAATACACATACTGTATATAAAATAACCAATTCTTTTAGAGAAAACGCAATATAGGGCCCTTAAGGTTATCCACCTGCTTAGGGGTTCCATTACAAAAATTATAAACAAAAAATGTCAATTTAGTGCGGTTGCAGTAACAATAAATTTAAATTCCCATTTCTCAAATGAAAATTATAATCACTTTTTTTTACTCAAATTATATTAATATTAAAAGTTATATACAATCAAGTACCTTGAGTGCAGAATCACTGCGATCACACATGCCCCTTTCATCCAGATACATTTAAAACCTTCACGAAACAATAATTTATCCTATCAAATTTAAAGTGGAATATAATACAGCCACAATTTCCGCTTCAAAGGGTATTACGATAGTAAAAGAAAAGTGACGCTCATATACAAACGGTCTTGTTTGTGACGCTCTTTGCTATTTATTTACATACAAATCTTCTAAAATATTTGAACTTAACAAACAAGGGCATAACTACGTTTAACAGTTCGCCTCTGATTATAGATTCATCCAATTAAGGGTTGATTATGAGCGCTAAATAATCTAACAGTATTGAGATCAAGTGAACAGTATTCAGAATATGCCAATACCATTAATTGGACTTGGACAGATCTAAGCTGCGGTTAGGTAAACACGACCTCGATGTCTAATTGACCCATGCTGCTTATTTAATGCAATTTGATGTTTAACTTGTCCTAATTCAAACCAAACAGTTGGGCAAAGTTACGTTTACTTTATAAGCTATTAGCTGACCCTGCAATTCTTCGCTATTGCATAATTATTTTGGTGAAATAAATGCGACAAATGATGGTAATTTTGTGTGTCATAAGGATATGAATCGTAGCTTTTAAACCATGTCATTTATACCACTACATAGATGTACACCATTTACATGTCGTCATAGGACCTAGTTCAACTGTTTTGTCTTTGTGATAATCGGTGTTGCAGTTGTAGTGAAACCCTGACATAGATTTTTCAGACCGTGGAAGCACCTTCATGTGACATCTTTTAGAACTGTATTTTTGAATGGCAGCCATTTTGACCTGGTTATTTTGTTGACTGTACTTTTTGGAAGCCTCACGATGCACGGCAGGACTTTTTTGTTGTATCTTTTGACAGCCTCGCGATTTACGGCGGGATGTTGTGCATTGTATCTTTTGACAGACTCCCCATGTGATTTAGCACGATTAGTATTATAAAAACGTTTTCGCCGTTTTTCCCCACTTTTTTGGGTGGTTTGAACAATGGAACAAATGATCTGACTCAACAGTATCAGATGACAAACACGGTTCTGTCGAGGGAGACTGAGAATTTTGGAGATCATTGTCTGAAAGCTGCCCAATTTTCCCAATATTATCCTCCGCAATATAAGAGAGAACGGGAGTATCACGAATAGAAGGGTTTAGAGGAATGAGAACATCAAAATGATAAGCCCAACTGATGCACCAGTGCCTTGTGGTCAGTGAGTAGGAAAGTGAAAGTGAGGGAAGGGCAAGGTACAGTTATTTGTGCCAGGTTTCTTGTTTCAAGGCTATATACATTTTAAGAAATCGTGATCAGTCTGTAGGCAACAAAATAAAACATCCAATTTACCAATATTTTAAACTCTTCAGAAAAATTTCGTAAGACTTATAACCGTACAATATTTTGTTTAATTGGAATATCTATCTCATAAATATTATATATTGTTTGAGATTTCACCACGTTTAGACAAATCGTTAATTAGATATATAGATCGGGCAGCAAAATATATAGACAGATGCCCAGATCCGGATTTGCATGGATCGATAGAGAAATCAAAGTTAAACGTATATTAACCAAAAAAATATATCATTAAATATATTATCCTATGTATTTTTATGGGAATGTTTAGTAACTTTGACCGTATTTTTATGGGGATTTTTAGTAACTTTGACCCCCCCCCCCCACC
>JAGFPH010002260.1:123897-135493 GCA_018207615.1 Philaenus spumarius | reverse complement strand
AACCCTTTCTTAGCCAGCACCTATGGCCCTAGAGGAAGCTTCATACCAAATTGCATTCCAGTCCGTTTGGTAGTTTTGGAGAGATCGTGATTTAGTAAATTTGACCACCCAAACCCCCCTAAGATTTCAAATTTTTTGGAAACAGTTTCTTATCCAGCACTTACGGCCCTAGATAAAGCTACATACCAATTTCCATTCCAATCCGTTCAATAGTTTTAGAGAAATCGTGATTTAGTAACTTTTTTCCCCCAAACCCCCTAAAATTTCGAATTTAATGAAAACCTTTCTTAGTGAGTACCTATGGCCTTAGAGAAAGCTACATACCAAATTTCGTTCCAATCCGTTCAGTAGTTTTTGAGATTTCGTGATGAGTTAGTGAGTGAGTGAGTGAGTGAGTGGTATTTGGCTTTTATATATAGAGATAATAACTTCTTATTTTGCATTTTATGTATGTCGGATTATTTTTCCAACACAAATAATTACATTTGGCACCACTTTTCCGTAACCATATCCAACTCTCCTGGTTATTCAGTAAAAATGGTTATTCAGTAACCGTAACATCATATAATTTCCCTTTCGTGGACAGTAGGCTGTATCTCTTCGGATACTGTAATTTATCCGTTATGTCCCGGTTACGCTAGCTCTACAAAATAAACGGTTCCAGGAACTGGCACATACTTTCTCACAAACATATTTAATTACTAAACAAATTAACTGTGACTTCATAATTGTATGAGGGGTAGGAGAGGTGATATTAAAGTAGGAGATTAAGTAATAAATATTATAATTATTAGCTAAAGAGAAATCTATTTGATCGATTTCGAACAAACTTGCACCAAACACGTCAATTAGGCCTGTATAGATGCATGAAAAAAGATTTTGAAATTTTTGTTAAAACAACCCCATTTTTCGGCCAAAAAACCTCCAAAAATCCGTTATTATTATTATTATTATTAGCTAAACGATAATTTTGAGAATTATACGGGGTTTTTCATATGGTAGGGTACATTAAGGGCTACAAATGAGCCAAATTTTTATCAAAATCGTTAGAGCCAATTTTTATTAAAAAAATAAATTATTTTTTGGGGGTTTTTTGCCCAAAAAGGGGGTTGTTTTTCAAAAAATTTCGAAACCTTTTTTCGTACATCTATACAGGCCTAATTGACATGTCCGATGCAAATTTGTTCCAAATCGATCGAATAGTTTTCTCTCTAGCTTTGTATACATACAGACATTCAGACAGACTTACAGACATGTTTTTTTAAAATTACGTTTTTGGATTCAGGGGGTCCCAAAACGAATATTTCCACAAAAATCTAAACATCGATTTTGTTTGCGATCACTATTCTTTCTCTATACTAGTACAATGAGAAAGTAAAAGGAAACTCTAAAATAAAGACATGAATACAATGTGATAAATGTTCATTAGTTTTAACTAAAGAATTAACATGGCTATTAACAGGGATGGTTAAATTTTAATTAAATTTAACTAAGAATTAATTCAGAAATTTAAAAGTTAAAAATTACATGTGAAATAAAGTTAATTTGATTAACACTTAGGCACGGGAGGCGTAGTTCATGTCTTTTAGTTTACCTGTACTCGTTCGCGACGCAAGAGCTACCATGAACTGTCTGAAACGCTTTACCAACTGTGCATCCAAACTCCGGAGTGTCATCACCAGTCCCGGATTTCCCATTAGGCACAAAAGGCCCGGGCATAGAGCGCCAGTTTTGGAGAGCGGCACTCGGGCGCTTCACAGTCGAGGCACTGAGAGAAAAAGTTACCAAAATACATAAAATGCGTACATTGCGACGCATAAATATTTCCTTATCAGTATATAATAATATAATAATAATAATATAATATACAAGATGAAAAGATGGAACACTTTTTCGAAACTTTGGCTCGTTTTTTTACTTTCTCACTATATTATAGTATAGAGAAAGTATAGTGATCGCAAAAAAATCGATGTTGAGATTTTTGTGAAAATATCCGTTTTGGGACACCATGAGTCCGAAAAAATGGTATTTACAAAATGTCTGTCTGTACGTATACAAAGCTAGAGAGAATACTATTCGATCGATTTCAAACAAATTTGCACCAAACATGTTAATTAGGCCTGTATAGATGCACGGAAAAAGGTTTTGAAATTTTTTGAAAAACAACCCCCTTTTTAGTCAAAAAAACCTCCAAAAATTAAGTTAGTATTATTTTATAAAAAAAGCGGCTTTAATTATTTTGATAACATTTGGCTTACTTGTAGTCCTTTATGTACCACATTCAAAAAACCACATCTTTCTAAATATTCTCGTTTAGCTAATAATAATTAATATTATAATTATTTATTAGTTACTCTCCTACTGTATGTATCCCCTCTCCTACTTTAATACAATTATGAAGTCACAGTGAATCTGTTTAATAATTTAAATATGTTTGTGAGAAAGTATGTGCCAGTTTCTGGTGCTGTTATTTTTTTTTTTTTATACAAAAAAATGTGACGTTTTTGTCACGCATGTCAAGTTGCTGTCACGTTCTACGACGCGACGTCTGTGAGTGCATGTATCGTGTCCACAGACGGACACACGAACACATAATTTGTATTGCTTTATCGTGTTCAGAGCCATCGAAAACGTTGAGAAAAGTCATCAAAGTGGGAGTAACATTTTTAGAATTTTCGTAAGATTTCAATACTTTAGCATTTTAATGCTAGCCGAAGTAACATTATTATATTTATAATAATCAATCTGATACTGTATATTAAAAATCTATGGGTTAGTCTTTTAGTTGTCTCTTTGTTAAAAAATAAAACTAATTAGAGATTCAGTGAGAAATAGTGTGTTATCACTTATCTGGCGTCTGGCATCTATTATGGCAACAGGCAAAGACGATTTTTTTTATTGAAATGCCACTGAGCTTCCGGATGTCGGCATTGGAGGTGTTTGTAGTAACACAGTGTGAAGTGTCAAGCGTGTTTTATTTTGTGTAAAGCCTAATTGAGTGTAAACGATAAGAAAATGAATAACAGTAATATTATCAAACACAAGCTTAGTTGCGCACAGTATAAGCAACTTCGGGAAGAGCGAGAGGGAAGGATGGGGAAGTATTAAAGCAGATCATAAAAGTTACCTCCTTCTTTAATCGCTAGGGGTAACAATGACGACTTAGTCGACAAACTCAAGTGTAGCAGTAGTCAATTCGCCTGAGGCTTTTGTTTATATTGTAGTTCCTGCTCTTTGGGAAATTACTGAGGAATTAAGAGATTATGTGGCTGCTCATGGTGTCTCTCAAAATCAAAAATATCCGTTGTAAATTTGTCATGTGAACAAAATATATTAGATTAATTATGAAATTATTGTTTTCGTAATTTATTATTTTAACAATTTTTTCTTTTAAAACATACACTAAAACACCCCCAAAACTGTAATGGGTTTGTGTTGTCATTTGTATTGAAGCAATATGTATTATGTTGTATTGAAGAACTTAACTTCTAAAAATATTTAATAGTACTTAGTTCTATAAATAATAATAGTACAATATTATAAAATTTTGTTACAAATTAGTTGATAATAAGAGTTTTAACCAGAAATCCAAAATTTATTTTTTTAAACTTATTTAAACAATATTTGATAATTCTCACATTATTTATTCTTAGGTACTTTGTGGGCTTCAACATTTTTGGTCTTTAAAATATTCGGATAGATCACCAATGTAATCATGAAGTTATTCAAAATAGATATATATGTATTAAGAGCATAAAGTATGTCTTTATCGCTTAAGGCTCTTCTTTACCTTGAAGAAAACTCCTGAGTGTACAGAATGATTTCAATGCAAAAGGCCTGACTCAAGCCGCAAAATCATTGAAACATGCATTCGTAATACCGTGTTTCGGATTCTATCTATAAATTAATAATCTGGGAAACTACTTTAAGTTATATAGAAGGCTTTATATTTTTTACGAGTTAGCTTAAAATATGGAAATTATTGCTTAAAACTCCCAAAAAATGCGTTCAAAATAATCGATTTTTACTCATTTAAACTGTTGATTAAAAGGAGTTGCCGACGATTTTTTTCAATTATGAGATATAAGACAAAAGCACAAAGCCTTTAAGAACAATTTAAGATGTTTCACAACTCTTTAGGTTAAAAAACGGCGTCCGAAACACGGTAGTACGAAGTGCATATTTTTGCTGTTTTACGCAAGGTATAGAAGACCCTTAAGGGTCTGCTCCAGTAAACGAGAAATCCACCAGAACGCAAACGACTCTCACTATATCCCTATCTAAACAGTGCAATTTCTTGCGCTGACCATTGCCTCATTTCAAACCATTTTATAAGTCTATCTTTTGAAATTGAGTGTTGAAAAAAAAAACTGAATATTCTTTATAAAATTTCGGATCCTTCTTGCAAATTATTTTTCGTTATTAATTTCTTATTGTGTTAGGAAAAAAATTCAAACTTTGTACTTACAAAATGTCAAAATCAAAAGCATTTAAAAAAAAAGTAAATTGCAAGACGGATGCGTATTGTGACTGTGCTTAAAATGAGACCTTGCAAACAATTTCATGATACAAAGTAAACGAAATAAATGGTTTGAAATTTAACATTGCTCTTATGGGATAAAAATCCAAGATGGCTGCCACTACAGCAGACCCTTAAGAGGAAAAAGTTACCACGAGATGCGTAACGGAATTTTTCATAAAATTCCATTTCAATTTCATCAAATTCTTCTGCCATTATTTATTCAACTATAGTGAACAAAGTACTCGCAAAGTTATTGTGGTCAGTCTAACGGTTTTTAGTCAACATATGACACATCAATATGAACCAGCTGTTTACTTTATAGCTCGGCGAGCAATAGAGTAACTTACCGCTCGGCTAGCGATAAACGGTCATTTTACTGTGTTTTAAATCGTAAAATAGCACTTTACGCTTGGTTGTAGGAAAATGTTTTTAGGTAAGTTAATGCTTAAAAGATTCAATTAGTTTACCGTAAGTACCGTAACATACAATTTACTTTTACTGATTAGAAGAAATATAACGTATAACGTTTTGTATACTGATTATAAAAAATATCACCTAAAAATAACTTTTCCCGGAGTGGTATCAACCCTGTCCATGAGTCATCTTTTATTTGTGAAGAGGGGTAGGCGCCAGATTCTGTTGGGCCTAGACAGCCTTAAAGGTCCGGCCCTGGCCAACACATAAAAGTACTACTAAATTACATACACTATGACGACAGAACTTTACGAACACAATAGTTTTCATTATTTGAAGTTGAGTTGCACAAGCTATAAAAGTTACGGAAAACACTACCGCTTCTTAGATAAAAAAACTTGCATAAAATAATTGTGAAACGATTGTATAATTTTATACATTCTCAGCTACTTTGTATGCGATATCGTTTCAGAGCACCACTTGTGATATAACTTTGAAAATATTCCGTATTTAATTAAACACAGCGATGAGATCTGACGATAAGGCCACGAGGGGATAGATGAAGGCAACAGGGTAGACAGATTAAAATTATGTTAATCTTATCTGTGAGCAGAATCTAAATTGACCTTGTCGGTTGTTTTCATTAAAAAGCTTTCGCTGTGAGAATAGGAAACAGTGTAAGCCCTACGCGTTCGAATACTGTCATTGTTTTGTTTAACATTTTGCAATTGTATCGCGTTTGTCGATATTTACAAGATGGTTGAAAAGTATGTGGTTAACATTTGACGCCATATTGTTTCAGGGATGCCAACATATTAAAAATGTCTCTAAGCATGAAATCCCAATGGCTTTAATTGTTTGTTTTCACTGTTGCCAAACTAAATTTAAATTCACTTTATACACTAAACTATACAAATCTATATAATATATAAATCGAAAACTCACTCACTCACAGATACTGTCTGACCACAGTATCTCAAAAACCATACCACCTAGGAACGTGAAATTTGGTACACTTATTGAGTATAGGCGCTAGAGGCGCACTGACAAAGGATTTTAAAATATTTTAAACAACCCCTAAAACAATAAATATTGTTTGTTATATATCTCAAAAATATTAAGGCCTAGGAACGTAATATTTGGTACACGTATTTTTCATAGACGCTAGAGGAGCACTAAGAAAGGATTTTAAAATATTTGGCCTTGAAGGGTTGAAACAACCCCTATACAAAAATAAATATTTTTTGTTATGTATCTAAAAAACCCTAAGGAATATGAACGTAAAATTTGGCACACGTATTTTTCATAGGCGCTAGAGGCGCACTGAGAAAGGATTTTAAAATATTTGGGCTTTAAGGGTTGAAACAACCCCTATAAAACAATAAATATTGTTTGTTACACATCTAAAAAAATCCTAAGGCCTAGGAACGTGAAATTTGGCATACGTATTTTTCATAGACGCTAGAGGCGCACTAAGAAAGGATTTTAAAATATTTGGCCTTTAAGGGTTGAAACAACCCCTATAAAACTATTAATATTGTTTGTTATACTTTCCTTAAAGATAGAAAGATTAAATTTTGTACATTTATTTCTTACACGATACATATAAAAATTAAACCGGTTTTACATTTCATTACGTGCTGCTAGGGGTGAAATGTGATAACGTACACAAACAACTTTTAACGACACCCCAAAACGTGTTCTGGAGACCATGATCGGTGCTCATTTACTACTCCCGATCTTAGGTGTCACTATAAGGGGTACTGCATAGCTCATCTTTCCTATGGAAATTCGCTAATAAAGGTTTTTGCTACAATAGGATGGGCGCGCAGCGTTGCCATATCTACTAGCCTCGAACACTCCCGGTATTTACCGCTCGAGGCTTGAGCGCACAGTTTAAAGAATTATAAATGCGTTGAGTCTGCCGCATTCAGTTAGAAGCGTGGTAAGAACGCGACAACGTCTCACTAAGACGATTGGAGCTTTCAAGGTCTCGGTGGACACAAGACCGTCCCTCAACGGTATTCTTTCGTGGTCTTTGATATAGTTCTCTTATTTGGTTTGCCTTGTTTCCTAACAGAAATACCATTCATGTAAATAACTCCTACTCACAATTCCTTCTCTTGTGGTGGTCTGGCTCGGTTGTCCCTCCAGCAAGACAAGTCTTTTGCCTAATCTGTGTCTATTTTTTGTCCATCTACCACTATATCCCGTTGCATACATCTATCCTTATTCTTCCTATAACCTGCATTACAAATATTCACTAGACCTTTTTTGTGGGTAATCTCGTAAAATGGAAGGCACCGTCTGGTGGGAGAGTTACACATTATAAAAGAATTTCACGTCGACAGACTATTGATTAAATAAGAGCAAATATATATTGTGGAAGAACTTTGCGTTAAGAAACATTTCCTGCCAATTGTTATGTTTCTAGGCAATATAAGTTTTAATTAACAATAAGTTACCATATATTGGCTCTACCACGTGACTTCTTTCTTGGTTTGCACTAACGCGTTTCAGAGCCTATGCTCTATCCTCAGCGGTTATCCCTCAATAGAGTTCGTCAATACATTACAATTCAGAATCACAACAAAAATACATAAAACACATCGCGACAAACACAGTGCGCTCAATGCCGTTGGACATCTAACTTTGCATTGTTTATTTAAGATCGGTATCTTGGATCTTGACATTTCCATGCATTTCGAAGAAAAATGCAATTGGTCGTTCAATAATAAGTGTTTATTATATTTAAAGGCATTATAAATTTCATATTCTTCGGTCGCATCCATATTAGATTTTCCTTTTCCGCAATATGTAGTGCTTTCCAATTAGTCTCAAAATCTGTATATGAATGGTCTTCGTCAACAAGGTGACGTGCATAATTTGATCCAATGCCGTTACTGTTCTTTTACGGCAGATGTTCTTTAAACCTTTGACAAAATGTACGTCCTGTTTGACATATATAAAATTGATTGCCATGGTCACATTTTAATTTATAAATTCCGGTTTTAAGCTCTAAAGGTATGTCCTGTTTTTGGCTGAGTAATTTCTTAATATTATTGTTAGTTCGAAGAATACTTACAGTATTAATTTTTTTTTTTAATTTATTGGCCAATATTTTGGGTAAAATGTTTCCGTATTCACTTGTTATGAACATTTTCTTTTCTTTGGGTTTTAGTGGTCTTGTGGATTTCTTTAGTTTCTTGGTTAAAATTTTATCGATTATGTGACTTTCAAATCATTGGCCGTGGAGATGTGTTTTATAACGTTAAGTTCATCTATAAATCCCTCCTTCTGTGTACCACGCGGCTGTTTTCCGAGACATGGGGTTATAATATAGTTTTGGCGATCTAAAAAAACATCACAAGCAATTAATAAATAATCATACGTGTAATAAAATTCAATCTTCGTGAATTTCACAATTGTACGATCTGGAGAAGCATAGGAGTCCGTGCGAAGTACTCAGGGCATTAATTTCTTTGGTGTAGAACTTCAATTTTTTGCCGTATAAATTCTTAGTGTTTGCTTTTGTAATTGAACTAAACTTGCATGAGTTTCATAATTGTACGACCTGAACAAACGTATGAGTTGGCGTGCGAAGCACGCAGGGCTCCACCGTGTTTGGTAATAAATTCGAAGGTGTAGAACTTCAATTTTTAGAGTGTGCTTTTATAGTTGAACTGAACTGTATCATGTTTGTTGCAGATGTGTTATCGAGTGTCCACGCGTTGTCAGTGCTCAACATTCTCCACAACTCTTTGACACTTTACAAGCGCGTGATCGGCAGCAAACAACAATGTTCTCCAAGCCAGAGGTGAGCAGGTGAGAAACCTCTAGAACTGTGCTGAGCACCAACCTATAGCATGAGTTCGATGTTTTAGCCGCTTCTATGTCTGTCCGTCGCACACGCTGAGCTGATTCGGCTTCTTTTACTATTGTATTTATGTTACAAAATAGTCTTTATAATTTAAATGAAAACACAAGCAGATTAAAGGATAAAATTTGCACAAAGTGAAAAAAGAAATGGGCAACGTAGATGGAATGGTAGGTTGATTTCAAAAGCCAATATCCGTATTTCACTTCCTTCAGTTTTCTGTCTTCAACAAAAATCTGCTAAAAGCTCCTCTTTCTCAGTAACATTGGGTCTGGGCTCTATAACAATGGCTATACCATTTTGATCATTTACCGTGACCCAGTATCGATCGCATATGACGTCACTATGCTGATACACGCTAGCTGGTAATATTTCAGTAATGTGTGCGCAGTCGTTAACTCGCTGTTGTAACTCGATGGAAAGGCTTCAGTAAAATAAAATTTAGATATTCTTAATCTACATAAAGTACGGATTCTAACAGTTTAAAAAACTTTTATTTTAACAGGTATTTCGAATTTTAATAATTGAAAATATTTGAGAATTATCACAGACTGACATGAAAAAGTTACTAAGCGAGGAATTTTTTTATTTTTGGGTTATAAACTAAACTATCCAATTCACCGATTTGTGATAAAATGATTACATCATTATGAAATCGTTTTTTAAATGAGTGCGAGGAGGTGCCGCGCCGCGACTCCTGAAGTACAGTTGTTTGATACGGGAATAACGTTTATGTACATATAACGTTTAGCCCTTGTTATAGAGGCCTGCATTGGGTGAAAACTGAGTAATAGCTTCTAGCAGAAGAATATACGAAAGGCACTACTATGAGTGAAAGCAATCGGCGCTAGCATCTAGTAAACGCTTGGTTTCTGATGAATAACCTTTTGCTAATGCAAAGAAGTAATAATTACTAAACCCGTCAACCCATTCATATTTCTCGCTCTTTTCTCATCATACAGGCTTTATACCGAAAATAGCAAACCTATTGTCGATTGTAATTTGGTGCATATTTTGTGGTATTCGTTAGATTAGATTCATTTTTAAAAGGAAAGATAAATTAATTATGTTTAACTAAAGTTATGTAATCATTATAACTAATTGCCTTATTTTCTCCGTTTAAACAATATTTATTGTTAACACAAATAACTGGTTTCGGTGAAACTAAGTCACCGTCATCAGGTCTTCACAAAAATGCGTAGCAATTCGTTTACACATGCCAAACATAAAACTTATTTACTTGTTAAAACGTAAAAACAGTGAACTACATTTAAAACTTTACACGGGCACATATTAAGAAAGTAAAAAGGCACAAAGTAAAAGTATCAAAATAGATCACCTTCAGTTTGGGTCTCATCTATATATTTTTAAATGGTCCCATCATTGGTATCTTGTAAACTATAAATCTGACAGCAAACTTAAAATGGGGAACCTTTCCTTTGGAAATTAAAAAATATGTAGTTAAGCCTAAAATAATGAAAACGTTTGGCCAACTTTCGAATTTCTTAGAGAACACATGTATTTTATGATGATTATGGATTTTACAAATTATTTTAAGACTTTTTCGTTCTTAGTGTTTTTTATTTATACTACTAACCATTTGAAAGTTATGGCGGTAGAAACTTTTTATAACATCCTAACTGAGCGGAAGATATTTTTGTATGGAAACGTTATGGACCATTGATAACGCTTGTACAGTACGATTTTTATAACCGTGCCCTCAGCTCGGCTAGCGCTCGGTGGGCTAGCGGTGTAGCGGGGAGGGATTGTAAAGGCAGTTCCACAAACTTCGAATAGACAAAAATGGTTGAATAATGAATTATTCGGATAAAATTATTGAAATAAAAACTACTTGAATGAGTCATAGAATACTTGTCTCTTGTTAGAGTATTCGAATAATAATATTGTGGTGTGGTAAAGGTAAATGCCAGACACCAAGTAGGCTTACTTCCCCCCAGGCAGGAAGTTTTCCCCGGAATCTAACTTCAGACATCCGTACCGAGCAAACCGTAAGTCAAACGAAAAAATGTTACAAATAACATATTAAATTTGGACCTTTATCTAAAACTTTCTCGCGAACACTTTGTCTCTGACCAACAAATAAAAAACTTTCCAGCGGTGTGAAATTTTCATGTCATTATTAAAGTACATTGTTGTAATATTATTTTTTTAAATATGAAATAGTTTTGGTAATGGATTTTCTTTTACATCATACGAATCGTATGGTTCTTATCTGCGTATCCGTGAAAGTTTCATAATTTTACATCGCTGCTAAGTGTATTAAATGACAGTGTTATTGAAGCTCGGTTTTCGCTGTTTCACGCCGCTCGGCTCAGTTTTCGTGGAGAAAACTAGAGTAGACAGAGTGATTTCTAACGTTATCATTCAGGTTAGTACAATCGTGGCCGTGGGCACGGTTAAAAAAATCGTACTGTAATACTAATAAAACACTGTTGACAAACAAATAACTTCTAAAAAAATGGTGTGTTTAAAACCACATGGGAGAAGTATAAACGTTTTAACACAACTTACGAAATGAGGAAGCACAATGTCCATTTCAGAGGTATTACTAATTAAACTGTACATTGTACTAATATACTAAATTAGTAATGTGATCGTGGCCTAACCAGTCAAGGTGCTAGTCTATGGTGATGGACTCTGCTGGTTTGAATCTCGGCAAGACAAAACTTTTCCAAACAGTCACATTAGAGTGTTGCACATTATAGCGTTTCACAAAATAGAGCGTTTCACAAAATGCATCATAAAACGCGTGACGATAAAAT
>JAGFPH010002260.1:85950-113897 GCA_018207615.1 Philaenus spumarius | reverse complement strand
CTATATTTAAATTAAATAACTGTTGAAAAACTAAATTCAACCTAAATGAATAAGAAGAAAAAGAAATTTTAGAATAGTAAAGTGTTAGGATATACAACAACGAATTGTTTATTCAGATTCGGTCTTTTGAACCATATAGACCTATATAGCAAGTGTTAAAATAATTTTAAAATATACAGTAACACTATTAGTAATTGTATTTTGTATTGCTCGCTATAAATAGTGAGAATTATTGCAGACATCAATAACAATTACAACGCGCACCATATTTAAAAGTACAAAATCTTTTAAAATTTCTTAAAAACCAGTGAAAATGTATAAACAATCATAATTTACATGTACTAATAATCGACCTTGTATAAATTAAATTGTATATACATAATTAATTCATCACCGTTGCTCATTAGTTTGTAAGTTCTTAGTTCAATGCATTCTATTTCTTCTCGATTTCCATATTTTCTTTCAGATTTCCTTTGTCAGTAGATGAGTCGAAATTGATAATTCATCAGGCTTAACTTGATTTCATTCAGGTGTGACAAACATAGAGCAGAATTACTTATTTTACTTTAGCCAACACCTGCCCATGGCTGTTCAGCCATTTGATGTTCAACCTCCAAGTAACGCAAAGAGATGTCGTCAGGCAGGTGATGATCGCTTGGGCAGATGAACAGGTATCCATCCTGTTTGATAGGTAAAGTAGATATAAGGTACTTCGTCTTCAGCTAATCCGATGCAGTGTGGATGGTCTTGCAGGTAGTTATGTCCTGTGGTCGTACTTAAACAGGTGACAGATGTGGATCTCTCCAGGTTTCTTGGAATTGGAATTTCAGTGGCTAGGCATTCTCACCGTGTGCCGTTGCTTCGGTTATCCTGGCTGCTCGAAATGTGACAGGTGTTATCTGTTGTTCAGATGCTCCGTGTTTCGCTAGGTTATTGTTTTTTCCATTACCTGAGATGTCTACATTGCTTGGGATTGATTGGAGGCGAAAAACCAAGCCTACCTCGATGAATTCTCCCAATTTGACTAGGCAATGGAGACAGTCAGTAGTGCTGTCATTGCTTCGATTGAAGCTGATATGATGTTTGTTGCAAAGATTATCAGTTTTATCCCTTCACTCAACCAAGTTGAATTCAATTTCGTCTATAAGCAGTCATTTCTCAAACTACTGTGCACATTTATATTTTCACTGTTCAACTCTATGCTTCATAATAACGTGTTAATGTGAATTATTTTTTGTTTCAGCAACTACTGGTGTTAGTACTTCAGATCGTGGCAACTCTTGCTTTAGACCCACAACATCATCGTGCATTACTTGATCACGGTCTGCCTGACGTACTGAGCCAACTATTACTACCATCTGATGAATGGTATTATACAAACCATAGTACAAAATATGCTCGTTATGTAAAACACCACGTTGCTCGTATTCTCGTCTACTTAGGCTTCCAGCATAGAGTTAATCTTCGGTTTTGTGTTTACGACATACTGCAAGGTAAGTGCTGTAATCTGTCTAATTGTATATGTTATTATATACTGTATGGACTTCTCAAACAGCTGATTGAATTGAAACATATTATGAAGTCAGAAGATTTCAAATGTGGGTTGAATACAAAACAATGTACATGTTTAGTATCTCGAATTTAGAATGGTGATAGCTGTTGTAATTGAATCTGTAAAAATAATTTCAAAATACATAGACAATAGGTCATCAGCTTGTGTTGCAGCCAGGTTGAATATACAATGTTTTATAAACAGTTGTGTAACGTTTTAAAATTGTTGGGGTTATCATCCTTAATGAAATATGGTATGCCTACTTCAATAAAATCTCAATAATTCTTAACAATGTGTTGAACATTGACAGATTTAAATGTTTGTCTTTTATATTACTAAAACTTATAACCAGTGGGTTACTGGTGCCGGAACGCACCGTAACGCCGTTCTGGTGCTGCTTTTTATTAATTTGTTTTATGTTTTGTTTTAACGTTGCACTGGACTCCCTCAATCACACTCATTCAACACTCGGTTCAGAATTTCACTTCCGCCAATCGCCAATCAAAAAACCTCAAGATATCAACACACTAAACTACAGTAAAGTCTTCTATATTGTCCTTCATCTCGGAACCGAAATGGGATAACTTTTGAGCACCAGACACCCTTTTGCCAGCCTCGTGGCACTAGGCATGCCTTTGATGTTAATCACATTTCGTGATTAATACTTATCGAATAACTCATTTATTTTCACCATTAATTAATTAAAATATAAATATCCCTAATGAGAGCACAACATGGAATACATACGAACAATAAATGTAAACTGACAAACGCTGTCACAAATATAAGGTCGAAAGGCACCCCGAAAGAAGAAAATATTTAAACGTATTTACCTGAACAACTACGATTTAGCATCTGTGTTGTGTTCTCTTGATAAGCTTGCTTGCGTTTAATTGTTTTTGTATAAGAAAAGTAATTTTTGATGCAATACATAAAATTTGTTTAGGTTTATAGTATTTTACTGAGGGTTAAATTTCTGATAAAGGCTATTGACTAAAGACATTTTGCCAAGTTTTTGCTTAAAATAGTATGTGTACTAAAATTTTACATGTGCTGTATATAGTTCTATACAAGTACAAAAATAGTTACATATTATACATGTGTACTTTTTTTATAAAAGTAAGCATATTATCTTCACCCTTAAACTCACCAAAGATACGTAAAGTTGGCGGTTTAGAACTGAAAATTTCCAAAATTTTCCAGACCCCCCTTCTGTCACTTCAGTCAGTTCTGGCAGGCATTGCATGCAAACTGATATTTAAATTTGCTTGATTAAACTACAACGAACAATTCACATGGATGCAGTAGGTTACAGCCTTACTCTCTTGTGAGCTTGATCTTATCTATTAAATAAGAAAACTATCAAGGTTCAACAAAAATACTTTACTCTAACAAAACACGCAATGCATAGTGTATTGAAAATACTCTCAATATGGGGGTTGGCGTGCGAAGTACGCAATGCATTGTGTATCGATAATTCTCACAATACGGGGGTTGGCGTACAATGCACTGAGCTCAATCGTCATTTCGGTGAAAATATCAAAGTATACAATAGTTTGTTTGCATTGGCTTCGCCATGGGTCACCGACGGTGTTGGTGACCGAAGGAAAGTTTACAAAATTTGCACAAAAGCTGGGGAAGAGGGCTTCACCCAATAAAATTCATCAGACATATTAATAACTCTACTTATTACAATTTATACAATTTTAAGAAGGCCATTAATTATATCAGCTGTGTTTTTCTCGTAGAAGATATTGCTCCACCTACACCACTGGTAGAATCTGTAGAGGACAACTACATCACCATGACTTCAGCTCCTCCGAGCATGGTTTCTTGTCCGTATTCTAAAGTAATGTTGGGTGTATCTTTAGAAAGTGCCATAATCAATGTGCTCAAAGTTATTGAGGTGGGTCAATATTGCCTTTAATATTACTAGAAATAAATAAAACCAACATAGCCTATAATTAGGCTTTATTTAACGTCTCATTTTTGACAATATATAGTATTATTAAAGTTACTTAATAGAAAAATCTAGATTTAACTTATTTTCTTTGTGTGTTTTGAGCATTTAAGGATAATATAAATAAATACATTCAGTTTTAATGTTAACAACCTTTAGTAAAATAATTAACATCCTAATATTCTAACATTTGTTTCTTATTGACAATTAGGTGGTTGTATAAATTATTGGGTAAAAATACGAAATGCCACAATTATTTTGGTAATCATTCAAGTTATAGAAATTATTAAGTATGAAAATATTATTTCAACCAATGTCTGTGTAGATACATTTTTGCTATGCCCATAACTTATACAGTGTTTACAATGTTTGCAAAATGTTTTTACGCATTCATAAAAGTAAGGGTTAATCACCTTTGGACATGTAATTTTTTTTTGCTGTCTTTCCGTGTGAACAGATGTAACACTCCTCTTCCTTTTTCACTTTTCTGCCTGTTTTTTTAAGTTGAGGCACATCTTAAGTAAGATACCTGTAAGTATCTTCAAAGTGGAAAACCACTTGGTCCTGGCTTGAACACTGTTTTAAATGGGAGGAACTAAATTCAAAATTGGATTATTTCTTTTGAAGTTATGAATACCACTCAGTAGTCAAGCTTTTTGAAATATTCTCTATACTGAAAAATATATTTATATTTTTTATATCAACTAGAAATGCTAAGTTGCAAGGATTTTTTCTATAATGTTAACACAATGTACTGTTGAATGGAATCGACTCTGGGTCAACAGAGTTAAAAGTATGTCATAACAACAATTTTCAGGATTTGATTGTTCGATAAAAATCATCTTTAATTTTAACATGAATTAACCCTTTGCGGTCGGGTGCACTCCTGATTGGATTCAACGGTGCACTTATTTCAAAGTGCTCTCAGGTCGGATGCAGTAGTGCTGGCCACAGATGTTTTTGTCAGGGTTTTAAAGTTTTAAAGCCCAAAATCGATTTTAATGTCAATGTTGCTTTGTTTTATTAATCACGATAAAATAAAAATAAATTATATATTTGAACTTATTAAATTTCATTGTGTTATATATAAAACAATATTGGTTAATAAAAGTAGACAACAAAATTACTGCTGCTAATAACCCTTTTTTTCTTATTTTTTTCAACAACCTATTTTCAATTCCTTGAATTACTTTATAGTACGATATTTTTGCAGACAAAAAATAGGAGAATGTAAATTAAAAACGAAACTAAAGCAGATGACTAGCACAGTAAAGATCACCGCATCAGGCGGAGAACCTGCCGTTTTGTTAATGATGTTTCAGTTTATAATTTCCTATGAATATTTTTACTGGGAAACTGTATTAGCAGAGTTGCTAAACGTTAAAACACAAAAATAATGTGCTTCAGCATTATTTCTCTGCTAGATTGCATGTCAAGTGGGCATGTATTCTAAGAGGATTGTGTAAGTAAAATTCAGAGTTGGTGTAGAAATGGTGTCGGCCAACCAATCCAAACTTTCTTGAAAGCCCCTTCTGACCACAAAGGGTTAACATTTCCAACAAGTCTGACAACATACCTGATACAGGTACACAAAATGGTGGAATATAAAGACAACTCGGCTAGTAAAGATTTTCTGATTTCAATGTCGTGGGTCTTAAAAGAACTGTTATCTTAGCCTATATCGTTATTTTTTTTTTAATTTAAAAGAAGTTTTTAGTATGGCCTATAATAATAGATGTCCGTCAATGGTTATGTTGATAAAAAAAAATAACACTGATTATCCATTATTCATTAATTATCCACTACACCCATCTTAACAAATCACAGTTATTATTTCATTTATTAATGACCGTGAAAGGTTGAAAACTATTATCTATACTAGTATTAAAAAGAGGTAAAATTTATTTGTTTGTATGTAGGGGGTATTCTGTGGAACTACTGAAGAACCGATTAAAAAATATTTTTACTAATAAAAAGGTACACTATCCCTGAGTAACATAGGCATATTGATAAAAACATTCATATTGATAAAAACATTTTTATTTCAATATTTGTAAATTTAGTTCGAAAAAATTCTTAGGTTAGGCCTAGACTGATGAACCATCGCATGTATTTACATTTATTACCATAGCAACCAATTGAATAAAATAACAGATAAAACAGCTGTTTTCTCTAATATTTCCATTGACATCTGATTTCAAACTTTGAAGCAATTATTTGTATTTCTTACTTTTAGGTTAGGTTTTTACTAAAGTGTAGACCTGAGCCTTGCTGGTTCTTTTAACCTTTATTATAACCGCTGTTATAAAATATACAAAATAATTTGATTTGAACATATTTTATCATTAGTTACCATCTTAACTTTGGGGTTATTATTAATCCTACACCTTTATTATAAAGAAAAGATAACTTAATTATGTGTATAGAAGGTTCCAAAGAGTGAATTAAATCCTACTAGAATTAACGAATCAAATATTAGTGGGTAATTTTAATGGTTTTATATAGTTTTGAACATGAAAATTGTATAAAACAAAACGGGCACCAGAGCTAACATCTTCAGTAGTTAACAAGAAACCTGTATTAAAAAACAAAATATTGCGGTCGAAAAGCGTACTTTTATACGTTAGGAAAACAATTACTTTGTTAAATTACCTGTAAACAATGAAACATGCACTACAAACAATTTTAGAGAATTGAATTCTGAGAAAATGTATAAATAAAGTCAATAAGAACTGTTTTCTCCTCTTGTTGATCTCCCCTAAATAGGACTTATGGCTGTCGAATATCTTCTTATTCTCCTGTCAACACTAATTTTATCATATAGATACTAAATTATAAAGATCATAGAAAAAAAAAACGATTTGTTTGTGTTTTAAAAAAATCTTAATTGTTTAAAAATATTGTAATTAATTCCACAAGGCAAAGGTTAAAAGTTTATCACCACCATAAGGACTATAATGTAATGATGTATAATAAATCACAGAAAATAAACTTGTATTTTTTTCAGACAACACTAACACAAGGATCAACAACTACAGAGTCATCAACATTAAATTGGTTTCTCAGTGGAAGTACTTACAGCCATGCCTTTAATAAAGGTAACTTTTTTAATTTCCTCCTGATTAAAAAAATTAATAAAACTACCATGTCATACTTGGCACGGATAAAACAATTTAAAATATGTAATATATGGTAACATATATGAATATTTTAGTTAATTTAAAAAATTATTCCTTGCAGTGGTATTAATCCTTCCCGGACTATAGGCGGATATGTCCACTATTTTTGTATAACTAGCAGTCAAAATGCGGATATATTCGCCTGTCATAATTTCAGCTAAAGGACGGTATGCTAATTGAACCAATTAATTAAAAACCCTTAGGAACTTAAAAACGTCATAAGATTAGAGGTACAGTAAGACCTCGATAATCCGGCACGATCGGGGATCCAGTGATGCCGGATAATCAAGGTCTTCCTTTAAAATGGTTTAAACATGGATAAACTATAAAAATAAACGCGTAAATAACACGCTGAAGCTACGTAACAATAACTGTGTAGAGAAATTGCCGCTAACTGATGGCCTCAGATAGGGAAGGCTCCATTCCCCTTTGTTGTTGGCTTCGGTTAGTCAGTACGTGGTGGGGATTTGCTATTTTTACTCAGCCTGTCACAAATTCTTCGAACCCCTTTCACTTCCAAACCATGCAAATCGGGTTTAAATCAAACAACTATTTTCAAGAAATTCAATGTATCTTTTTCCAAAGACATCAATTTCAAATAATCTTCATTCAGTGGAATACGTTCAACAAAATACTGTCAGCAACGAAAGTGTTAAACGGTCTCTTTAGATGGGGTCGTCCCTTTCAAGGACAACGAGAGCACATTGTTTTGAATTGGTTAGATTTTTAGGAGAAATGTTGATTAAAATGTTTCTTTTAGACAAGTTTATTGAGCAGTAGATTTTTACACACTGTTTTTGACGGCTGCGGAGCTAACAGACAGTGTAGACCGGCGGTCTAAATCACTCAATAATTACAAAAACTGCCATTTTTAATGAGTGCCAATTTTCAAGATTATGGGTGCCGAACTATCGGGTCTGCCGAACTATCGAGTGCCGGATTATCAAGGTCTTACTGTATATACTAAAATAATTGACAAATTACATTTATATATAACTGAATTATGAAAATACTTATGTCTTGACAAGATGGTAAATTATTAGATTTACTTTCACGTCAATGTGGATGTAGCAAGCAAGCAAATGTAACATTTATATGATTTGTTTAAAGTATTTATAATTTGATGGAAACGCCAAATAATATTACATGTAAAATTTATTTGTTATTTTCAAGTAATGTTTGTAATTCTGTCACATTACTTTATTAAATAGCATTTTTTATCTGAACCGAATATAATTTATAAAATAAGTGCATTTTTTAAATTTCAAAACCAGATTCATTTTTCGTTGTGTGTATATTTTCCAATTTTCTGTCCATGTTATATAGAAACTGTACAGAAAATAGTACTGTATTACATTTATAATGTTTTTATTTAATTAAAATAAATACCCAAAAACAATAAATATTTCTTTCTTTATTTGGTTGATGTGGGTTATTCTATTATGATTCTATGCACTGCGAACAGTAGCGGATATATACTCTAAATTTTTATTATGCTGTGGACGGCGTGCAGATATATATATACACAACAGGGTTTTGCTATATTACTATAAAACATTATTTGGAACAAAACTACGGTTCTATTTAGTAAATGCAAACATTTACATACACTAAAGTAACATAACAATGATAAATATTTTTTTTTAAATTTTACCCCAACCTATAATTTATATGTATATGAAGGAAATTTAGGATACAACTTTGAACAGGGCCCCCACATTTTCGGCACATTTTATGGGTGCCGTTTATGCCAGACCCATAGCAGTGGAGAACAAGCTAAAGAGGCCTCTATGAAAACTATTCTTTTCTTATAAAAATAACAAACAATCATTTTCATTTGATCTTATTTACTAATTACAACATATTAGAAATAATTTTATTGACTGAACCTAATTCTAGTAATTGAAAGTATAACACAAATATATAGTTGATAATATAGGAACCATATGGGTACCAATGAAAGGCCAACCTCTTCATTTATCATGTATGTCAACACGAGTTTGTATTTCTTTTTTATGATAAAGTATGGAGGGCTGTCTTATAGAAAAGGAAAAAGAAGTTACATACTTTGAATTAATTATTCATGTGACTTCAAGTGTTACACATTAAGAAGAAAAGTTCTTATTTTGAGGTTTGTGGTGCAAAACAATAAAACAAATCAATACGAAATTAGTGAAACAAATTTAAATTATTGAACTCAATTAAAAAAAAACTGGCAAGAAGTCCTGATTGGTAATATTTCTTGACGACCCTAGAGACTAAAGGTGAAATCGATTCAAATATGATTATGAAAGGTGTAACAGAAGAATTTTATAACAAAACAAAAATGTGCTGCTCATTTTCTCGATCAAGTTCAGTCAATTGTTGTCACCTGAAAGTCTTAATCTTCATTGAAAATCTACAAAACTTGTAAACTATTTTATATTTTACTAAAGTTTTGCAAGATGGGAAATAGTTTTCATTGCAGAAGTGTTACTGTCCCGCAAAAGACAGTTACAGAGTTACAGTTAAAAATGAAATTGTTACAACAATAGATTTTTTGAAGTAATTACATTTCAACCTTTAATGAAAATAAAAATATAAATGAAAGATAATTAAACATGGTTACAATATATTAACACATAATATAGTTACAAAAATAATAACACTTATTTACAAAGGCCTAACAATAATTAAAGTTTGTAAGGCATGACCTAATAATATGGTGGAAAGATATTTTGTCTCACATTAATATTTCTTTTGGTAGTTTAATTTAAATTCATGCACACCTACATTTGGTTGAGATTTAGCGAAGCAGTCAACAAAGACTAAGGTTACTGGGCTCAACCCAGAGATGTGAGGGACCTGGCTATGAATTGATCATCAGGTACTACTTTGCAATGTTTCAAGCAGTACCACACCTCCTTTGAACACAGAAATAAAGAAGACTTGAAAGGCAAGATATGTGAAAACATATCCAACCCATACCTTGAGAATAAGGAACTTACAAGGAGGTGCTAACTTCCACATGGCCACATCACATGATTGCCTGGCAGAGCATCTCAGCAGGATTAACAGCCTTCCTTCTGGAATGTGTACTCTTTGTAAATAATGTGGAAGTTAAATGGGCAATGACCATCATCTGGTCTGTGAAGAATTGGTCGGAGAGAAACGAGAGAGAAGTGACGTAACTGGTGGGAAGCTAGATCTAGAATGCCATGAGAAATTCGAAAAAATTACAAAAATTGAGTGTTTTTACTTCAAGTATACTTTTTTTTTATTATTTGATAACCATTTTTTTTCTTGTACATGCAATTTGGCATTGGAATAAACAATAAATAGTACAATTAAATTTCCAATTTTTCTCCCAAGATATGTATAACAGGATTACACCAATCTAGTCTCTTTATAACTAAGCATTGTAATGAAATCTATTTATTACATTTTCTTACAGGTTATGTTTACATCTTGTTTCAGCTCCAATTATTCGGAAACCGCTTACCGACCCAAACTCAACGTTATTTGTACAAAGTTTCCTCTCTTGTTTTCCTTGTGTTTTAAGTCCGGTCGTCCTTCTTCGGCTTCTACTTCATCGACTACTGACCACAGCGGCACATCTTCAGAGGTGGAAAAGTTGTGCTTCTCGTTCTAGTTTTGCTTCTGCTTCTGCTCACGAAGCACCTCGAAGTCCTCGTTCAAGAGCATCTTCTACGGATACGGAACCGAGCACTCTTCGTAAACGAAGAAAGGTAAACAACACACATAATATTGTTTGGATTATTTTATAATATTCTTGACCATTTATTGAACTCAAATGTAGCCAATACGGGGGTTGGTGTGCGAAGCACGCAATGCTCTGTGAATTGAAAATTTTCCCAATACGGGGGTTGGCGTGCAAAGCACGCAATGCACTGTGTATTGAAAATACTTCCAGTACGGGGGTTGGTATGCAAGGCACTGTGCGCGTCGGTCGCTTCTCATAGTATTCAGTGTCAAGCTCACATGTGCGTCCTTAGCAGTAAACGTGTTAATAATTTAAGTATGTTTGTGAGAAAGTATGTGCCAGTTTCTGGTACCGTTAATTTTTTGCATAATAGAGTAGCAACATCTTGTATAAAATAAATTTGTAAATAATGGAATGGAGTATGAAAGTTAAATATCTGTACACAAGATTGAAAACCAGTCTTTGCAAAGTTGTACATTACTTTAATTTTGTTGACAAACTTATATTGAACAAAATCCAACTAAAAGACTTTATAGTGTAAGCTTAGTGACTATAATCATGTTTAAGTTAATTACTAATAATCCTAAAATGTTAAATTCAGGGTATACATATTTTAGAAAAGACAATTAAATAACAAAACTAATACTTTTGAGTACCATAGCAGCTAGATTGCAGGACAAAATCTAACTTCCTGGGTCTCTTAGTGAAATCTATATTATATATAAAAATAGATGTTGTTGTATATGAAGTTAATAGACTCAAAAACTAATTGACCAATTTCTCTAAAAATTTCACAGTTTTTCCATATTATTGCCAGAGTGTTTATATAATACGTTTATTACAAACTAAGAGTCTAAAATGAGGTTGCTACCCCTAAATTATAATAACATTAACCTCTTCATACAATCTAAATAACTGCAATTTAAAAATATTATTCTTAAGTGATAAGAAATAAAACCCATTTTCAATTCTATTACTTTAATCTAAAGGGTGAAATGTAATAAACTACTCTTAACAACAAATAATAATTAATACACTTTTTCTAAACACTCAAAAACTACTTAAAGTTTCACATTTTGCATACATGTTCTTTAAATTTGTATAAAGTTTGCTTCGCTACGAGTGGCCACGGGGGTTGGCGAGCGAAGCGAGCATGAGTAGTATAGTCCCCTAGTCTTGTGTTGAGAGATTAAGACCATGCAGGCACTGGCATCCCAGCAGGACAGACAGCTCTTGTATTAAATAAATGTTATCTAAAGCAATATTACCTAGTGTATTTTTTATACATTATTTAATATCCATAAGAGACATAAACATCTTGTATGATTCCAAAACAAAAAGTAACAATACAAGACTGATATTTTATTTTATATTGTACTTTAAATATGTAGATTTAAAGGTATTTGTACAGTGTTATTCACTTGCATGCCATGACTTTTTGTTTATTCCCTTTGGAGGGGATTGATCCCTCTATCAACTCCCCACCCCCCCATATTTATGCCACTGAATTATATGTAACTTTGTGTTGTGAAATAGTTTTGTTGAGTTTTGAGTGAGAGATTTTAATTTGATCTTTTATGACAGTGAATTTCATCTATTAATAATGACCCTATTATACAAATTTGAATTGAACTGTCATAGCCCAGTCAATTTAGCTTTAAAATTCATAAATAAAAACAAAAAATGGCATAGTTTTGCAAATTGGCTTAAAATGCCAGTTAAGGCTTCTACTTTATCATACTAAAAGTCCCCTAACATGAGACTTGAGCTTTCGCCGCCATCTTGGATTTTAAGTACAATTTTTTGGTTTTTCTAAATTATCTCATAAAGTATTAATATTTTACATACCATATGCAATTACAATTAAAATTCACAAAATTTACTACAAAAATTGTACTTACAGTTTTCTTTTAACTCCAACCGTTTCAGAGAAATATGTACTTAAATATGTAATTTTCCCTCGCGTTGTATGGAGCTCCTCAAAAACAGAAGGACCTTAATACCTACAGATATATATGTTTTCAGCGCTCCGCAAGGAAACTAAAACCCAATCCAGCATCACTACCACCCACTGAGGCTGCTGCTATGCAACACGCATACAGAGTATACTATCAGGTGCAAACTTAGCTAGGGAAATTTCTTGACACCTGAGTCGTGGGGGTGGAAAAAACGACCTTGTCCTTAGAACCAATACAGACACTGAAACCCCCACTGAAAATTGCCCCAGACCATATTTTGATACTGAATTTTTGTTCATGTGTCACTGGATGTGGGTTGAAATGCGGGTATAGAAAAGTAGGAGTAAAGTGCACTGTTGCTTGCGCCAACTGTCAAGGGGTTTGTTTGAATGGAGTGATGGTAGAGGACGGCGAATATCTTGATAATTGTGACGTAGTATACTCATTGTAAATATGTTTAACTTTTTAACCATGTTATTACCATCAATATTGTTTTAAATAAACATGTGTGAAAACTTATTTTGTTTTACATTACATTTGTAAGTATTTTTGTTCTTAAGTTTAATAACACTACAACTAATAAGCCTAAACACCCGCTATATACCACCTAAATTATGCTAACTAGTTCTATAAAACTTATTTTTATTTTAACTGCGCCAATATATATTTATAAAAGGTTTATGAAACGTTAACACTAAATATATAAAATGATAAAAAGAAAGGTTGACATACCCTATATCTAAAAATGTTTGAAACCACAAATAGCATCAGAGGGTAAATTGTAATTTGTAACTTATAACAGAAAAGTTTTTATATTCTCTTTAATAGCCCACATACAGGTTAAAATGGTCAACAATTTAAATTATCATATTAAGATATATCTCTAAAACGGATGGAGTTACAAAACAGTAGTAAATACACTTTTTGTAGTAAAATTTGTGTTCTTCAACTTTGAAATTATATATACTAGTGGACCCGGCAATGCTTCGCTATTGCTATTGCTTGATTTACCTAACCTAAAATTATATTCAGTTTTTGATCCAAATCAGTTGTTGATCAAAATCAGCTGTTGATCTAAATCAGCTGTTTTAAGCTTTTCATACGAACAGCTGTTTTTTGTGCCCCTGATAAAATCAAAAGAAATCTTTATTCTTCTTCCTTAAGATTGACCTTCCATAAGATTAACATTGAAACTTTGAGGGCCACTGGGGCGTATCTCTGAGGACCGATGTAAATTATAATGGGATTCTGCTCATCTACAGGCACTACCTTTCTAACGGTATGCGCGAATTTCTCCTACAATGCACACAAGCTGAGAAAAAAGGACGACAAGTTTTGTGCTTGCCTATTAATAAAATATAGATTATGTAAAATATTAATCATTTTTGAGATAATTAAGAAAAACTAAAAAATCGTACCTAAAAATTACATATTTAAAAGTACATATTTCTCTGAAACAGTTGGAGTTACAGGAAAACTGTAGATACAATTTTTGTAGTAAATTTTGTGTACTTTAATTAGAAAAACTAGAAAATTGTACTTAAAAATCAAGATGGCGGCGAAAGCTCAAGTGTCACGTTAGGGGACTTTTAGTATGATAAAGTAGAAGCCTTAAATGACATTTTAAGCCAATTTGCAAAACTATACCATTTTTTGTTTTTTGATTACATTAATTTGACTGGGCTATCATATTTTAATGGTGTTGACTCCAAAGCTGTGACAACTTTGAATCCGGTTGAAGACCACAAAAGTTTTTCTAGAAAGAAATGGATATAAGGTGATGGTAGCCAGTCAGAGCTTTTCACCCTAAATCCACAGAAAAACCTAAGTTATGTTTGTCAAGAAACAATAGGAAATGAAATATACAGCACTTTATATGCCTACATTATTTTGAATATTTGCAATTTAGTGGGACAATTTATTTTCAAACTTTTTAGATTTATCATTTTTTAGTGTGAGTAGTTTGAATATATTCTATGATATAAAATATTTTAAATATAAATTGTAGGTTTATGGTTAGATAAAAAAAAATTCACTTCAAATTTTGAAGGATTGGATTATTTTATATTTTTTTAAATCGTAATTACAACTTAACTAATAAAATTGGCAAAGAACAATGATGGTTCCATATCAAGTTTACTTAGGTAGGGTAGGGTACCGGTAATTCTAAATTATAGAACATTTTTTCATTTATAAATATCACATTGATAAACTAAACTAATGAAAAGTGTTGTGCAAATCAGAAAAATAATTATATTAATGAATTGTAAGAGTAAAATTAGCAGACAAACTGAAAAAAATGTTTCATTTATTTAATATCAAACAAAATACAACATGCTGTGTTTAGTGTTTACAATGGTAGTGCGTTGGTAGTTCATAAACTCGACAATAAGAGCGCTAAGAAACACTCTCATGGCTTGTAACATTAAAAGGTCAAAAATATAAAATAAACGTAATTAATGAACATAAAATTATAGATTTAAACGAGTAAGACAAATAATAATACAGATATTTTATGCAAAAAGTCAAATTGAGCTATTAGGACTAGGCCCTTATGATTAAAAATCAAATATTATAGACTATCAAGGGAAGTTTGAAATTGAATACACATGTTCTAATAATTTTTACTGTTTTTTTTTTTAACTAGAATATTTTGATACAATAATAATCAATTATAATGAAATTGTTTAAATACAGTTAAATGTATTTTATGTAAGATAGTGCCGGTAAAATGTGTATATTAATATTTGACTCAAATGTTGTATTGTGCAAATCTAGGGAAAATAATTTAATGAAGGCGTGGCATTTCAGAAAGTTTTAACAATAGTCCCTAATTTTTTTTAGTACAATTTTATAGTATAGACATTCTGTGTACATTAGTTCTTTTAATTTGTTTTACAATTTAAAGAGAGCAACAACTATAAATGAAGACCTGTGAACATTTAAACAAAATTAAAGAACTTATTCAAGGATTTAGTCTAGTATACAGAAAAATAGGCCTACCTACAAAACAAATAATGGTACCGGTATTTCTTTCATATTTGTATTAATGTAGGCCTACATATTATGTAATGAACTTATTAGAAATTAGATGAAAAGAATCATTAAAACTGCCTTAAGGGTCGGCTCTAGCTGTCGGCCATGTTGGCTGACACTCCATAAGACCAATGTTAAATTAAAATCCAAATTTTTCCTTTATTTTTGATCGGAAAATTATAAACGATATGTCATTTTAAAGCTATGGTCAATATGCATGCAAATGGATTTTTAAAAATTAAGTAAAATATTTTGTTTAAAATTTATTAACAATTAAAAACATTTATTTATTTATTTATTTATTCCACTATATACATAGGCCTACATATACTACATACATACATATACACATATATTACCACAGGTCTAATTCTAGGCCTGTAGTAGCAATCCCACATTGATTTTTAATATTTTTTTATGTTGTCACTATTAATTATAGCGAAAAACTACCAAGCCATTCGCCTGAAGAATTTCGTCCCCAAGATTTTGGTATTTAAAAAAAATGCTATTTGAACAATTGCAGGTTTTAAATGGATTTAGGCTGAGCAATGTCCGTGTAACCTACTGCCGCTATAGGGTGATTTTAAATATTTTTTACGTTGTAACTTTTAATTATAGCGAAAAATTACCAAGCCATTGGGATGAAGAATTTTGTCCCCAAGAGTTTGGTATTTTTTTAAAAACGCTATTTGAATAATGGCGGGTTTTAAATGGATTTAGGATGAGCAATGTCCGTCTAACCTACCGCCGCTATAGGGAGTCGCAGGTTGCTTTCTGTTTTACTAGAGCCGACCCTTAATTTAAAATATACATTACCCTTAGTAGATTGAGTTTTTTTAGAAATGTTTAATAGTTGTACCAAAAATATATATTTTAAAGAACTGGAAACATACTAAGGCTTTAGACTAAGAAGTTAACATTTTAATCTAAGCTATATTTGATTTTATACGTAGCCTACTGTGTACAGAACCTTAAATATTTATTTTATATGAAACAACGCCAATAATGCGTAACATTAACACTTTAACAGGCATAGTTTGATTAATCTTATATGTCTCTAAAACATTTTTTTATGTGATAATTAACTTGTAATTCTTATTAAATTATTAAGAACAGCCTTACAGTAAACCAAACTAGTTAGTTACAGTGACATTTATCGATTGGCATCACTGAACATAAAGAGACAGCCGAGTCAATATTATTTGTAAATGTTCTCTTTTGTGCCCAATATCACAATGTTTTAGAAAATGAAATACAAAAAGAATCGGTTTTGATAGAATAAATGTGTCAAAATAATGATGTAAAATATTTTTTCATCCCACTTCTACAGTTCAAAGTAAAATAAAAATAAATAAAATGTTTTTTACTCATTTTAGTCTACATAATTAAAAATATAAGCAAGAATGAATATTTGATTATTCATTATTCTTCAAATAATTATAAAGTCAATTTAATTGGCTAAAAAATAACATAAAACCATTAAGATTGATTGATAAACACAATTAACTATGTTACCAAGTATAATCTAAGAACATGCAAATTCACTGATTTAATGCATGGCTCTGGGTATTGCCGCCGCCCCTGGAGCTGGACGGCAAAGGGCTAGAAGTAGTTAACTTTGTTCTTCTTGTACATTCTAAAAAGTTCAAGTTAATCCCAGCTTTACAGTTGCTAAGATAACTCTAGTATACTAATGATTATATATATTTTTGTACTGATCCTTCCCCATCAACAGAGCAACTAAATTGTTTAAAAACAATCATTATTTTTTGCCCATAGGTTAACCTAACAGTCGATTGTTCCGGTTGGGGTCTGGATCAGAGCAGTAGCATCGAAGAACCATTACCCCCTCCAGCACCACCGCCCTTAACAAGGATACCCCGGCAATCCCTCCGCCCTTCTCAATTCTTTATGGATCGAACGGGCTCCCTCGTCCCTCGTGATAGCATCAGTAGTGCCTCAGGATTGGGTCTAGAGCCTGCTTTACAAGCAGTCATAGCTGTGTCTCATATCCTCCATCCTGCTCATTCTAAGGAGAGCCTTCGTAGCAACAGCAGCGATGGAAAACCTAGTCCCACAGGTAAGTTTGTATTCCCACAGGGAGGCCTAATTATTATCATTCCCTTAAAATTTACCAAACGTGTGAGAAGTTTAAATATTATTGTTAAAATACAATGTTGTTACTTAAATAATTATGTCTAAAACTGTTCGATTTTATAAGATATTACAAAAAAATGTACAAGGAATAATTTGTGAATACAAATCTATTGTTTACGTCTATAAACATTTAAATGATCTATATAAGCAGTTCTCAAACTTTTTTGTCTGTCGGCACACTCAAGTAATTATTAAACATAATTCATGGCTCCTCTACCTAATGTATTTTTGCTTTAATATGAAGGATGAGAAACTACCAAGAAACCTCTTGTAATAATACTCAAAAGCCATCTTGTACTTAGGTACGAAGAAACATAGGTTATTGTGGATCTCTTCACACATTTTTGCAAATATTTGTTATTTTAATGGTCTAACTTTGATATAATTAACAATTTTAATGATTTCTTCTAGTACTATATTTAACCCAAGGCCTATTGTTTTTGCTACCAATGATTCACGAATGTTACAGAGTTTTTTCATTTTCTTTACACAGGAGAAATCCTTTTATAGTTCCAACCATTGAAGGAGCACCATGTATATTACCCACGCAAAATTCTGAAGATAGACCATTTGTATTACAATATGTATTCATCACATCAAAAATATCTTTTGTTTCGTAGTTTAAAATTACTTGTAGCATAAAAATTCACCCAAAATTTCATTATCTTCAATAAATCGAATGAACATTGTGCTTTACTATGATATCAGTTGACTCATCTAACTGCAAAGTAAATAAATTCTATTCTGTTATTCTATTTGTAACTGGTTCTTCAATACCAACTCATATAATACTAATGCATTTGCTTATAGTGTCATTTAACAAAGGAATCTGTCTTATTTTTGCTTTAGCAACAAACATTGTTCTCACAGGCTGGACAAATCAAGGTTTAACATTTTGTGTCACCCTTGTGGAGCACCCTAAGGTGCCACCCACTTTAAGAACTACTGATCTCTGTATAATAAAAGAAAACTATTGTCCCAATTTAAAAAAGCAGTATATTCTTAAGCTATTTTTTATTGTACAAATAATACGTCCTATTGTGAAAGTTTTGGAATTTTTTTACTCCATTTGATTTCAAAGCTGTGGACTCTGTGAACTATTGTGTGCTGATTGCCAAATGAAATACATTAGGCAAACAGGTAGATCTTTCAAGAAGAGTCTCAAAGAACACACCCTGACCGCCAAACAAACACGATGCCCTCAAAACATTGAATCATAATATACCAAACATCTCACCAACAACAGTTATAATCATAGGATGACCGTATGGAGGGGGCTACAACCGCCGGGGGGGAGGGGGCATGGACTTTTTCTTTAAATTAAGATGCAAAATAATATATTTTAGGCTTCCCTAAAGTACTTTAAAATGACATAGGTATAATTTCTAGTGCTAATTGTGATTCAGGCCCCTATTTTAGAATAATTTAGAATAGCAACATGACTCATCCCCCACCAAATCTTTCCGTGCGTTGCCTCTAACCCCATAGACTTGGAACAAATACGGCATTTTTTCGACAGCTGCGGATTAGTTACCGTCGCCGCTCATAAAATTTAAAGTGTGCACACAGGGCGGTAAAATTTCCGATGCCATCTAAAAGCCTCATCGGGATACATTAAACTGAATTGTCAAGTTCCATAAATCACGAAGTGTGTTTTGTAATATATTATTTCTTTTAATGTTTTATTGATATGAAAAGAGAGCAATTCTCGCGTTATTGTTATTCCATCGTCGATTAAGAATGAAGCAAAAAAAATATACTTATTTGGGTTCATCCAATCAATAAGTAAAAGAAGAGAAGATTTTGGAGCATTCTACACTGTGTTTCCTGATTTGAGGAACTAGAAGAAACATTTTTCAATTATGTAAGCATGCCAGTTTCGTCATTTGACTAACTGCACACGCGGCTGAAGGATAGTATTCTAAAAAAAAAAAAAAAAATACTAATATAAGGATATTTGGCGTGCATTTGGTTATGTTTGCCACTGTTTCCACGGAGACGGTGGAAAATCTGTCGGTTGTAGTGGCAGCGAGCAGCTACCATCAGCGGTAAATAAACTGATCATTTATTTTTCCGACCAATGTGTATGCTCTAATACTCTCCTTCGCGCCACTGTTGATACGATTGGACGGTAAATAATTCGTGGCGGACGAAAACTCTGTGTGTGTTCCAGGCCATACACTATACTGCATCGTATATCAAATAAAGTGCCAGTGCCTAATTCGATCGTCAGCAATATATTGATAATTTATTGTAGCTTGACATTTGCATAGGTGTTGAAAACAAGTTACTCTTAAGAGAGTATTTAATGTAAACAAGTATGCAATATTTTTTTACAATGGGGGGGGGGGTTATAACCCTCAAAACCTACCCCTGGTTAAGCCTATGGTCATAATTATTCAATGATCAACGACACCTTAAAAATACTTCATCACTGTGGAAAGGGAAAATTATTGAAAACATTTTAACAGTATTAAATATATAAAACGTTCAAAACCACATCCCATACCAATACCTAATGTGAAACTATAGGTTTCAAATAAAACTCATTATTTGTCACAGTAATAACGGAAGCAGAAATTAAATAGACTTCCCCCACCACTTTCATTGATAACAAACTTACATTTTCATTGACAAGCATTAGTGCAGTGTGAGACTGTGGCCCCACCGGACATGATCTTTGGTATATGTGAATTTTGTGTTTAAATTTATTTCTAAATGTTTGTGAAACAATGTGGTTAGTGTTCTGTGACAACGGAGTTATTTCTCCAGTAAAAGTAAACTTGATAATGGCTGAAAAGCATAAACAGCCGTCGTTTGAAACAACACGACAATTGACTATTGACGGTGGTAACTTGGTATTATATTAATTTATAACAATAGTCGGAACGGCGAAAAACATAGTATTTTAATCTCTGCTGCTAATTATATTCACTGTATATTGTACGGATATATGTACTGAATGATTTTGTGTTTCAAATTACTGACTTTGTCAATTACAGCAGGTAGTTATTTAACAACATTAAAATGATTCTGATTGTTTCAGGATCTCCACCTGGGATTTTGCCTTTACCTGCCTTCAATCTTCACCTCCATCACAAGCCTCGGGGGTCTTTCCGTTTCTCCAGCCTTCGTCATAGCAATAAACAACGTTCTAAGAGTCATGCGAATATTAGTACTAAAGTAAGTCGGACATGTTTATTCGAACCCATAATTTAACAATAAAATGTAATAGTTTCTAGCAGAAAATTTATGTCGGTCAGTGAGGTTTTTTTTTAATAAACAAGACCCAAATGGCCACTTATCCCCACTATAATAATTCCAGCTCCACCGTCCTCTGTGCAGTTTTCTAGATTACAATAATTGCAATGCTTGAAAAAATCAAATTTTAACTTAATAGAACAGAGGTCCCGAATAGATTTTTGTTTTGATTCATTCAGTAGTTTATTTTAAAACCGATGACTATATAATCGGTATGTTCCTATTTGAATAACACAGAAGCTTGAGCTTGAACTAGTTCTTATTTGAAAATTATAACGAAACAGTTCATTTATCGTGCACGTCAACAAAAACTTACAATACAAACATATGACAATAGATTACTACCATCAGCTTTAACCCTTTGACTAGTACGCACGCAGCGTATTCAGGACCCGTGCCAGTGCCACTTGCGGTATTCCCGACACAGGTGCGGGAAGTATCTTAACCGCTCTTAGTAACTCCGCATATATGTCGTGAGCCACTTATAAGCATATCTAGCATACACTGCAATCTAGCGGACGTTACTTGAAATGTTTGCAGTAGTTCGGAAGCCCCACCGAGCCCGCTATGTGTGCAGGTGGACTGCAATCCGAGCTCAGCGCCGCAAAGACACGGTGTGGCTGTGCGCCGAATGTGATGTCCGTATCCCTATCTTTGTTCCAGAGTCCTTCCACACTTATCACACAAAAGTCAATTTCTAAAGTACCCTAAGACAATTTTTATTTTTTATTTATTATTTTCAATACTGTGACAAGTTTTCTATTTTCTATTGACAAGTTGGATAATAAATGTAGCTATTTATATACACCAGGCCTATTTTGGATTTTTATTTTTCGACATTTGTTGGTAAGGCCTATATCGATGTGTGGGCTTATGATGGTTTAAATTTTTTCCCCCAAATATATATTCGAAATCAGCAAAAAATTGACCTTCATTTGAGTATAAACATCACAATGTTCCATTAACTTTGATTTTAGAAAGTTTTTCCAGGTTTTCCTTGGATTCCCGAAAAAAAAAATCAGTTCCAGAATCAGACCGTAATTTCAAGCATTTTTGGGGGACAAAAAATTGAAATCGGCATAGACCAGGTATTAGGTATTAGGCTTATTTAAACATAAATATAATATAAACCAAATTTTCAAAAAATTGAAAACAAGCAACAAAAAAAACTCCAAATATGATTTAGAAAAAAGTTGTGTATATTGAAGGTAGTTTTTTATATTGTTTATAAACATATTACTAAAAAAAACACATTTTAAGCTATTTTTAAAACACACTTTTTGGGGCTCGTTTGCCTTTTGATAACCAACCAGTCAAAGGGTTAATAAGTTCTTTTTCACATTTTTGAGTATAATTATCCAATTCAACGATATGATTAATAAGTTATCAAGTAATTACTGCACACCGTCTGTGACTTCTAGATTTCCTTTAATTACCCGTTTCGGGGCTTACTTACATCATCAGATATTCTCATTCATTTGAGGTCATCAAACATTAAGACTTAAGACACTTAATGTACATGTACAAAAGGAGTTATAAAAGGAAATCTAGAAGTCACAGACGGTGTACAGTAACTTGATAACTTATTAATTTAATACTTTAACAAAAGTGAACCTATGTGAAATACTTTTAAGTTTATTTTTACAACTTCTAAGTTACAGTTTGTTTTGATATTATAAGTGATAGGGATATATTAAGAATAATAATGTATATTTACAACGGTGAATTAACTTCTAAAATTTAACACATAACCTGCTAAGATTATTTTAACTTTGCTCAAAACTAATGAAAGGGACCATCTATTTTTTGCACTAATAAACATTAATTTTAGGGATTATAATTAAATAATAAAAATGTAATTAATTAATGAACAAAAGATTAGATTAGATTATATTGGGGTGGATTCCTCCTTGGAGAAGGCCTCCTTGCACGTCAACCTTTGGTTTATTGTGCCCCCTGTGTAACGTGCCTAGCACATTAGAAGCCTGTATCCCTTGTGAGGTCCAGGATTTTCTCCACCAAGTATGTGTCTTCTTCGTCTCCTGGTTGCTGGATTCCAAAGAGCCTCCTCCTCCTACGCTACAGGATCTCGCGCTCAAATATGACATGGCTTGCCTGACTCTTCTGCCTGATTACAAAGCCGACAGCTTTGGTCGCCTTCAAGGATTCCCACTGTTGCTAGGTGTTTCCTGAACTGGCCATGTCCAGTAATGAATTCTACAGCTCTTTTGAGTTGTGGTCGGTTTAACTTGATTAGGGATTTAGTAGGCTTAGCGTTTGGTCCCTTGATCAGTCGTTTACTCTGAATGTGCCTAGGTAATCTTCACCATTTCTGGCGTTGCTCTTCCCTTTCCCAGTTTTTTACTGCGCTCTTGGCCATGCTACGGCTAATGCAGCACATTGGTTCTGGCCGCGTGAATAGTGTAGATGCTCCTTTCTTTGCAAGAGCATCTACCATCTCATTTCCTGGAATGCCACGGTGTCCAGGCACACCCATCTCAATTCCATCATATTTAATGTGGAGAGTCTGACTAGTGTTGAGAGGCACTCCTTCACCAGTTTGGATGTGACTTATACTGAGTCCAGCGCTTTAAGTGCTGCTTGGCTGTCAGAAAGTATTAGGATATGTCTACTCCTGTATCCATTCGACAATCCTAAGTGGGCGCAAGCAGTAATTGCCAAGATTTCTGCTGGGAAGACTGTGCAGTACGTCCCAAGACTTGCACTAATGTTCGTACTTGGTGAAGCGCTGTATACGCCGTAGCCAGAATTGCTGCCCATCAAAGACCCGTCTGTGTTGTACCAGACTAGAGTTACTGTAGCAGATCCCGGTTTGATGTTTCCTTCCCAGTCTTTTCGGGTTCCGAGGGTTACTGTAAAGGGTCTTTAAAAAACGTACTCGGTGTGCATTGCATCAGTCACCATGTCTAACACCGAGTTTTTAAGTACGGTGTTCACAATGTCGGAATGTCCTGCTCCTGGCATGCCCCTCCGCCATTCGTTCACACTTATTAGTCTGTATGCCGACTTCCTTGCCTCCGACATGATGTGAATGTCTAGAAGCGGAAGTCCAAGGAACACCTCTAATGCCGCTGTAGGGTTGCTTCTGAAAGCTCCAGTTATAAATAAGCATGCAAGTCGTTGTAGACCAGTTAGCTTGATACCAGCAGCAGTTTGGCATGATTTCTTCCACCAAACCACCGCTCCGAATGAAATTTGGGGTCTAATCACAGATTCATACAGCCAAAGAGCCATGTATGAGGTTTGAGATCCCAGATAGTTCCGATAAAGCGTCTGGTTGCCAGTAGTTCCCATTTTGCCTTAAGAATCAGATTGTCCAGGTGTGCATTCCATGTCAGCTTTTGATCAAGAATCACTCCAAGATACTTTACTGACACGGAGATATTCAACCGGGTGTTGTCCTCTCCAGGGCTGTTAAGTTCCTTGTAAAGGGAACTACAGTGGTTTTGTTGGGATTGACGTTGAGGCCTTCCCTTACACACCATGTTTTAACACTTCTCAGATCTCTGTTTATGATATCCGAGACAGTGTCATCACTTTTACCAATAACCAAGATTGCTATGTCATCTGCATAGCCTTGGATGTATGTTCCTGACTGGCTAATTTCTGTAATGATGCCGTCGACCACCAAGCTCCACAGCAGAGGTGAAAGAACTCCTCCCTGTGGGCACCCTCTTGTAGCCGTGACCTCAATCAATTCACCAAGTAGGGAGCTTTGTATGCGCCTGCTTCGTAGCATGGAGTGCACCCACCTTGTTATGGCCGGGTCCACATCTCGCTCTTACAGTTTCCGCACTATTGAGTCAAATGATGTATTGTCGAATGCGCCTTCTATGTCCAAGAAAGCGCACAGGGCTATTTCCTTCCTTGCCAGGGTATCCTCGATTCTGCCCACCAGACTGTGTAGAGCAGTTTCACAGGATTTTCCCGGTTGGTAGGCGTGTTGATTTCGATGAAGAAGTACCTCAGAGAGCACCCCTTTTCTCATGTATCTTTCCACTAGCCTTTCTACTGTTTTTAAGAGAAACGAGGATAAGCTTAGGCATCAGAATAACTTGTTCTGCCGCGCTTAGGAATGAATGTTACTCTGCTAGCTCTCGACGCCTGTGGAATGTAGCCATAGGTTGTGGATCTCTAGATAGCTTGCAGATCCATTGGATCAGGGAGTCTGTTCCTTCCTGCAATAATGCCGGATAGATTTAAATGGGCTGAATTTGTTTATCGCCCATTTTAGTTTAGAAATGGTGACAATGCTTCTGGCCAGTTTCCAATCAGCCCGGGATGCCCTAGGCCAAAAGCTATGCCCAGCTTTGACTCCGACTACCATCTGCAGTGTCACTATTTATGCATCCAGGGAAGTGAGTTTCAAGTAGTACCTTGAGCGTCTCTTCCACTGTTTTAGTGTAACCTCCTGTCAGCTTCCTTAAGGTGCCCACAGGATTATGAGGTTTTGAAGCCTTTACTTCTTAATAAATTATAGATTTAATCAAGTAAATCAAATAATAACACAGATTTTTTATGCAAAAATGTCAAATTGAATGAATAAAACTCAAATATAGTAAGAAGGAATCTCAGCAGAGAGAAGTTTGAATTTGAATACCAGTGCATGTGTTGTAATGATTATGACTGTGTTTGTAAAAATATAATAATAATAAATTGTATTTAAATTTTTTAAATCCAGTAATATGTATTTCATGTAAGATAGTGCCAGTAAAATTGTTAACAAATATATTTGTATTACAGGTACTACAACATAATGGAAGTGGGAGCAAAGAAACTCCTGAACAAGAAATTTTAGCTTTTCAAAAACAGTTACAAAATCTTCCGGACTTTGACTCTCCAGAACATCCTTCAGGAGGTCATAGTTCAGACCCCGCCGCAGCTGCTTCCGAGTTTTTAGCAAACAGACCTCACTTAAGGCCAAGATCTAGGTCCATGCCTAGAGTCACCTACGAGTCTTCGAGGTTCTTAACATTACCTGATGTCGCCTGGCCTACTGGAGGTGGTTCGTTTCGTCTACCTCGAGGTCGGTCAGCTGGTGCACTTGGATTTCAGGTTTGTTGGAAATGTTAAATATAACTAACTTGATGTTTTACTTGACTTTGTAGATTATAAAATAAACAAAGCTGCCCAAGCTTTTCTAAGAATGCGTAAACTTTTGAATATTGTAATGTAGGCCTGATTTTATAAAAGAAATAGGCCTATATTTAACCTTTAGCACTTGGTTATCGCTTTAATAGCCATGAGCCGATATATCGGCTTTCAAAAATAGTTCTGAAAACGGCTGCGAGCCGAAATATCGGCTTATTACTCTTTTAGTGATTACACACTTATTTTCTACTATTTTAATTTAAATTTGTAGTAAAATGGAAGCGATCAAATTGTTTGTTACTAGTGACCAAATCGAGAACACGTTTTTTTCATTTTCCTCTAAATTTGTTGTTTACGGAAATCAAGTTGGCCTTGTTTTGATAGCTGGGAGTTGCAATACCTACAGTCAGTTGTGCATTGTTTACATGTAAGGAAGTATTTACATGGTTATAGTTTTGTGTTTATCGTGTCTTAGTATTTGTTTTTGCATAGGTTTTTATAGTTTAGTGTTTGTGTTATTCATTATGAGTAGTAAACGGCGTTGTGTTTAACCAGGTATAGTTTATTATTGTATAGAGTTTACCTAACTTATATGACAAATTACGCCCACAAACACTTTTTGTTTATTATTTAGACCAGACAAAATTTATTAGGATATTCTCTTCAAATTTTCAGTATTTGTACAGAATCCAAAAACATACCTATTAGAAAATAACTGGTATATAAACTCTATAATATTTTTTTCAGTTATACCTATTTGACTCCAAAATAAAAAAAATTAAAATAATAATAAAACCTATTAGTCCTTAAAAATAAAATAATTTTGTTTTTTGAAGGATTCCTTTTTACTTAGATGTATAGTACATATTGTTACAAGTAAAAAAATGTAAAAAGTACAACTATAATGGTATTTTTAGATTAGTTACACATTTTTTATAACATCTTGACAAAACTGCCATTTTCGTCCTGGCCTTTTTGGCATACTAGTGCTGTTTAATCACTGGATCTTTTAGGATTGAATGATATTTTTTTTGCCTGGTCTTAAAAGGGTTATGATGTTTTTGTTCTTTCTCAGGGCTGTGGATTAGCAGATGTCTGAAAATTGTATTCATACCATCTTTTAGCATAACCAGCTAAAGCAGGTGCCAGACAACCTTGTGCTTTCCTTACTGGAGTTTGCTTATAAGCATGTTTTTAATTGTTATTCATCAGAGCCAATAAGTCATATTTAAATAGAAAAATGTTGGCTACAAAATAAAATAAAGTAATAATAACACATGGCAAAACTTGTTTCTCAAAATTACTCTGCAAAACCTTAAGCAAGAGTCCTGTTTAAAACTCCTGATTTATTTACTACCATGTTAAATGTGTAATTATTATATAGTGTTCTAACTATGAATTCTTTATAAATAGTTTTATAGAATTTATTAAAACAGTAGAATATATTTTTTTATTGTAGGCAGAACATCATGGACCTTGTGGCCCCTTAGTAATCAGTAGTCCTGTGTCCACTCCTCTGGAGGAAAGAAGAGTGTCAAGCGGAAGCGGTGTTGCACCTCCAAGTGTGGGAATATCATCATGTGGACCAAACAGTAGACGTAGTTCTTTGTCACCATCGGACAGGACAAACAGAAGACGAGACAGTCCTGCGTGCATACAGCTGGAGATTCCACCTTGGCATCGAGCTATTTTAAACTTTATTGAGGTAAATCAAGTTAGAACTGTTTGCAGCTAAGTGACACGAAGCTTTCTTTAAAAAAATTGTTAACTGACTCTTTTGCGGACCAGAACCATCCTGAGAAGTTTTAGGAAAATAGCTGTTTTACTTCTTACTTTTTGAAGTAGATAATTCCCACTGTCATTAATATGATGCTGCCACTCACTAATGGTATTTCCTCTTCTCGTCTCTGGGAACCTTACAGGATTTGAAGGTGAACATTTCTGCAAGATGTTTTCCAGAGTCTCTGTCAACTTCAAACCGCCTTGGTAATCAGGGAGGTTTCTCTCAGATCTAATTGGAGAAGATATT
>JAGFPH010002260.1:64631-80958 GCA_018207615.1 Philaenus spumarius | reverse complement strand
TACAAAGATGATAATTATTTGGCTGGATGTTTTGAAGTTCATGTTAGGTACAAAGATGATAATTATTTGGATGGATGTTTTGAAGTTCATGTTAGATACAAAAATGATAACTATCTGTGTGGGTGTTTTGAAGTTCATTTTAAATACAAAGATGATAATTACTTGGCTGGATGTTTTGAAGCTGAGAAGCTTTGATACAATAGCCTAAGAGTTTCAATTCAGAAACAAAAATTTAGCAGAGTGTAAACTTATTGAAAACATTTTCTTTGTTCCAGAACAAAGATCCAGACATCGAGAGTGGAGATAATTTCGAGGAGACGGATAGAGAATATTGTCAGGTAAGATAAAGTTCTTTTGTTAGTAGACTTTATAGATTTTTTCATATTTTACTTGTTGTTTCCCAAACATAATATTTAACCCTCCAGGCGTAATATTTAAATGTGTAATAAGTGATGCAATGTATCAATTTGATACTTTTGATTTTAAGATTTTTTGTTTTTGTTTGTATGAATATTATTTAAATATTAATCAATAACAATATTAATTTAGGATGTAAGGACTTGTTACTAATGTTTCTTGTTCAATTAATTACTTCCGAAAAATTAAGAAAATTTTTTAGATAATAAATTAGCATTAAAAAATGTTACGAATCGGGCGCAATGTATCAATTTGACACTTTTGATTTGTTTTATAATGTTTCATTATTGTTTTTCTTTTTTTTTATCAGGAAAAAATTATATTTGGGTAAAGATTTTTGTATTCAACAAAAATTTACTAGAATAAGACCAAACATTCCAAACATTGTATACAGTTATAATATAATACAGTGAACTAGTACATAATCCTTAGTTTCATTACTAAGGCAATTTCCATGGTGTGTGCCAGCTAGATACAAGAGGAATATAAAAGCAGATATTTCTGAGATATCTGTTTCAAGTGCATCACACTGTCAGCAAAATGAGTGTGATACATTTGTGTTATATGTAATAACTCAAGCAAATCTTGTTTGAAAAATATTCCCCAACACTCTACCACAGTCTTATATTGTCTAGCTCCTCAAAGCATTTTTGAGTAGGAACACGCTTATTACTTACACGAGGAACCAACTGCCAACTTGTAACTCTGTCTTTTCCAAGAATGTACAAACTAGAATGAGGGTGTTCAGGATTTAATGAAATTTATAAAATCTATAATATAGAACAATGTTGAAGCAATGTAATCAAGTTAGGATAATTACAATTACATACAAAATATTTTAGAACCGAAGACCAATCCAGATTATTAACACTGGATAATACTATAGATTTGAATAGTTGAAATATAAGTGTTTATCTACGTTAAATTAAAATGTAAGTCTGGCGTACCTTGAGATCACTGGAGCGGTGTGGAAGTCCTGGCCAAGCATGCACGCTGGTTGCAGTTGATGGTTGATGGTTTGAAGAAAATGTCCACAAACTACAGTTACATATACTTATCACAACACATAGATAAACACATTTACTAAATATTCGGTTTATTATAATGTCAGGTTTAGAATCTTTGTTCAAGATGGCAGAAGGCCACGCGAGCTAAGCGATTAAAGTTTATAGCGAAAAATACTACGAACTGTAGTTCTGGTGAGCGGCGAAATCAATCTGAATTACTCGAATTAGTTGAATTAGTAAACTAATCGTTATAGTGTTGCCAACGTCCTTAAGATTTGAAGACGGTGGTTTTTTACTAAAAAGGATTATGGCGAGAGCGGCGGTAATAAAAAACTGGTGCGTCATGGACGGCATCCAATCTAAGACAGACTGTAGGTAGGGATGTGCGGGGGTAAAATATGGCGGTTTTTAGCGGGAACTCTTCCGGACAGGCATGAGAGCAGTATTATTGGTTTAAGATAATATTGTAGTTGTTAATAACCAGATTTTACTAAACAGAGGGTCTACCATTTTCTGTAAGCCTTCTACTTCATCTATTTTCTAGCCTTCATCTATTTGTTCCGTATCAGAAATGGTATAGCATTCTTCTACATCATCACGGTCATCTAAATCAGATCTTTAAATTAAAAGTGATTTTCTTCTTCATTATCGTCTAACAGTAATTCATGCTTTGTGTTCAAATCACGGCGTTATTAAAATCAAAAAGTCTACTGGAGGTTGCTATGTATTCAGACAAAACATGCAATAAAAAAAAACCACGCAGAAATTATAATATTCAAATACAAAACCAAATTTGATACGAATAGTTTAAAAAAAAGAAACAATAATGCGTCAGGCCCATTTTATCAATTTGATACAAAGAGCTTACGAACACTGTCTAACGTCTTGTTTAAAGTTTTAAACTCTACTAAAGTGGAGAGGGAGTGGAGGGAGGAAGGTTCTAAAGGAATGGGATAGAGCCAGTGACACAGCTAGTTGTGGCATCAAAATTTCACCATGTTGTATCATTTTGATCAGTTGCGCCTGATGGAAGGATACAAAATTTTGTTTCGATTTTACTTAAATCATTTTATTTTAGATAAATGAGTCTTCAAATAATTTAGGCTAAACATTCACTAAAAGTAATGTTTAAGTTTCTTCACATGTAGCTGTTATGGTCAAAATATATTTTTATCTTCAAAGTTCTTACATTGTTCAATAAAATCAGTTCAAATTCCGAAGCAGTTATGGATTATGGACCTGAAACGTTAAATACTTAGCAGAATGTCAGCATAATAATACATGGAAACGTATGGTTCCATTAGGTTGTTTTTTCAAAAGCCTTTTGTTTTTCTGGCTTTGTTTTTCAACATTCTTCCTCCAAAAATTAAGTTAAGGCAAATAAAGTACGTTTTTTGACTTTCTCCAGAAATATTATCTTAAAGTACTTACAAGAACCTGGGCTTTGTTGTTCTATGTATGTGTTTTTTGTTTGTTTGTTACTTATATTTTTAATTTAAGCTAATTTTCAGCTGTGATATTTTTGTTCTATGTGAATTTTTACTCACTAAGTCAACTAGTCAAACATTAAACCCAAAACTTTAAAAAAAACCATTACTTAAAAAAATGTAGTTCCTAAACTTTTCTTATAACTTACAAAGAACAGATGAATAATAGAAATAAACAGTTATTAATAGAGATGGGCTTAAGAGCGATTTTCTGTGAGCAGTGATCGCAATGAGCATTTAAGGGAAAGAGCAGTTAATAGTAGCAACTATTTAAGGCTCTTCTTTACCTTGAAGAAAACTCCCGAGTGTACAGTATGATTTCAATGCAAAAGGCCTGATTCAAGCCGCAAAATCGTTGAAACATGCATTCGTAACAAGGCGTATTAAAGAAGGTGTGGGCATCGAGGAGCGTGAACTCGTATGGCCCGCGCATCTACGTCACGTGCTACACACTGAACAAGCAGTTCCGAGCCCAATTGTAAGCTTTTGCTCAAACTGCGAATTAAATACTTTATGGTTGTCTAAAAATTATGTTTTTGGTATCGATGGAAAGGTAATAAAGTGAGCATTAAAATGATCTATGTCCATGGTCAACTATTCCTAGGCGTATAATTTTAAAACAAGCCTAAATCTAATATACGGGTTTGAATGACATAAAAACTACCCTAAGTGACTAAGTTTTTTACTATTACTTTCGGGAGGCATTCAAAGAGATAGAAATGTAGAGAATAAAATGTAGTAAATACTGACATAATTTTTTTTTTATGAAAGTTATAGCTGTCCTACATAATAAGATTGTAATCAGAACCATAGTTACTCGCTTCTTGTGGCGATTGAATGTACGCTAATCTAATTTGTTATTAGTTCTCATTTCTCTTCGTTATTTATTATTCACATTGTTGTGAACAGGTAAATTTTGTTTAATGTATAAATATGAATTTTTAAAGAATTGACAAATTTAAGTAGCTCTATAGGGTAAAACCTTTAACCATCAATAAGATGGTGATTTTTAAAGTTTATTGCTCTTGTTATGTTTACTAGGCCTACTATTACTAGTAGGCTACTAAATTTACTTTTCAAAAATTGAAATTATCTAAAATTGTGATTGTTTAGTTAGCCTACCCAAGGATAAATAATAAATAAAAATTAATATAAACTAATTATCAATGAAATAATTTAAAAAATGGTAGTCTAGGTGATAAATAAAAAGTCGTGGTGAATACAACATTGAGTTTTATTTCACTATTAACCCTAGATTACTTATGTCGAAATTTTGTCACGGGATTACTTATGTATCGTAAATTTGACTACTAACCAATATTTATTTTTTTTACTGTACTAAAATCATTTTGTAATAATTTTTTTAAATTGTATTGTATCCCACCATATTTTAGGGTTATATATATATTTTTTTAAAGAGTTATACATCAAATAAATAAAATAATTTGTACCAACAATATTTTATTTTTGTTACTCTTTAAAATTATTTAATAACATACAACAGCATTTCAGTTACGGCTTAAATTCTGTCCACTTCGAACATAAAACTATTTTAATACTCTAAAAATTTATGTTTTAACCATCTAAGCGTCAGGCACTTTTTTACTGCTTGTACACTTGTCATTATCACTTAGATAGAATGTATCCTATTCTCAAGTAAAGTGTACACTATTATAAATTTTATTGTTCAGGAAAGTATGGAGAACATTGCCATGTAAAAAAAAAAATATTTAAACAAATTTCTCTAACTATTTTTGCGTTTCAAAAAAAAAAACAAATTGGTAAACCAAAGTTTTAAAAGTAAGGGTTTTAGAAAAATACTACCAAATTTTTTAGTTATAAATAAAAAATATACAATAATAGGGGAAACGCTTGCGTACTCCGCACGCCAACCTCTTTGGAACCTTCTAACACATAATAATTTTATGTTTTCTTTATAATAATTGTTTAGGATTCATAATAACCCCAAAGCTAAGATGGTAAATAATGTTAAATGTTCAAATCAAATTTTTCGTATATCTTATAACAGCAGTTATAATAAAGGTTAAAAGAACCAGCAAGGCTCAGGTCTACACTTTAATAAAAACCTAGCCTAAAAGTTAAAAATACAAATAATTGCTTCAAAGTATAATATTAGCTGTTAATGGAAATATTGGAGGAAACAGTAATTTTATTCAATTGGTTGCTGTGGTAATGAATGTATGTAAATACATGTGTTGGTTCATCATTCTAGGTCTAACCTAAGATTTTTTCTGACTAAATTTACAAATATTGAAATACAAATAGTTTTTATTAAAATGAATTATAGCCTATGTTACTCAGGGATAGTGTAGCTTTTTATTTCGTAGATTAACATTTCTTGGGAATCGATGAAGCCTTACTCGTAAAAAGCTGTCTTTTTTGTTTGAGTTACCGCAGCCAAACACGGCACAAAAAGGCATTATAATTAATGGTTATTAATTATAGGAAATGTTATTGCAATAATACACTATGTTGCCTATAATTAATAACATAATTTGACGTCATAAAAGCATGAAGGTCGTACAGGTTTCGGCGGTAAATATGGCAAAGGAGTCTAGACTAGAGCTCCGACTGTAGCACTCTACGTCACGGGTAGGCTGGAGTGGAGGGAGAAGCTGCGCATGCACACACCTTCTTTAATACGCCTTGCATTCGTAATACCGTGTTTCGGATTCAATTTATAAATTAATAATCTGGGAAACTACTTCAAGTTATAAAGAAGGCTTTATATTTTTTACGTGTTAGCTTAATATGGAAATTATTACTTAAAACTCCCAAAAATGCATTAAAAATCATCGATTTTTACTCATTTAAACTGTAGATTAAAAGGAGTTGTCGACGATTTTTTGAAAATTATGAGATATAAGACAAAAGCACATAGCATTTAAGAACAATTTAAGATGTTTCACAACTTTTTAGGTTGAAAAACGACATCCGAAACACGGTAGTATGAAGTGCATATTTTTGCTGTTTTACGCAAGGTATAGAAGACCCTTAATCACAGTTTAGATTACAGTTAAGCAGTTTAGGAAAAAGCAACTGCTATCCTGCTATGAGATCTATGTTCTTTTCTTTTCCTGTTCACTGCTCAATACATGGAGTCATGCTTACCCGTGGGGAGAAATCACATTTTAGTAACTTTTTATTCCGTAAGCGCTGCCTGCATCAGTGCTCGACACCAAACTCAACTGTCACTGCTAATTCTCCTTTGCCCCCTCCATCTCGTCGGCACACCAGACAGAGTGAGAGAGACAGAAAGTTTAACACAATATTTCATTTCATTCCTTTGCCTTACCGTGGCTTCAGTTCAGAATCCTTATTTTATGTTGGTAGCTAAATGCAGTAGTTTGGTGGTTGGTCTGATATAAGAGAAAGTAATGATTTAGGCCTATACAATATTTCCGAGTTTGAAAAGTGATAATTTATAAAGACAAAATGCACAACATTTTTTTCCAAACCATTTTTTACAACAACTTTAATTCAGTTTATATAATTAATTTTGAAATATTATTTTTTATTTTAATCTATAAATGATTTTAATACACAATTTGTATGCTAAAATAATTTTTTTATAATATTTAAAACATAAATAATACGAAAAGTCTCCTTTCAACAAACGTTCTTGTGCCGTAGACTTATTTAAAAGACATGTATTATAATTAATTTACCTTCTGCCAAAGCCAAACTAGGAGGTAATTATTATTAATTATACAGTTATAATTAAATAAATTTAACACAAATTATATTTACGAAAAACATATTCGCAAAACAATTTTATCTATTTGGAATACTAGCTGTCGTACCCGACTTAGTATTCATTATTAATAACTACTGTAAGACTGTAATCGTATTGTGACATATTTTGTATAAACTATGGGAAATTTAAATATTATTAGAATCTAATGAAATAGGTCAGATAGTAAAATGATTGAACAGCTTATTCAAATCACATGACTTGTATAAATGGTTTAGGCAATATAAACAAAATATAGTTTATACATATTATATTTTAAAAAAATTTGGAAAACGGTTGACCCTAAAGGCCATCCATGTAACTTCCCGCTAAGTTTAATTACAACAAACACTATTTTTGGAAATTTTGAACTGCCATAACTTTTGAATGAATCAACCGATTTTTATGCGATTTGCGGCAATCGATGCAGTTTTTTTAATTCCATTGAAAGAATCAACAACAAAAATTTTTCAGATGAAAAGTTTCTGAGAAATTGAGGAAAAACACTTTTTTTTATTTTCTTTCGTTCACGATATCTCGCGAATGAATCAACCGATGTTTATGCGATTTGCGGCAATTGATACAGTTTTTCGAGTCCATTGAAAGAATCGATGACAAAAATTTTTTTGATGAAAAATTTCGGAGAAATTGAAAAAAAAAAAACACTTTTTTAAATTTTCTTTCGTTCACGATATCTCACGAACGAATAAACCTATTTTGACCGGATTGGTAGCAATCGACGTCGCTTTTCAAGGTTAAAAGCTGATTAGATTTTGGAATTGATCGGGAAAGCCGTTTAAAAGTTATTAAAAAAAAACCTGATTTGAAAAAAATGTATTTCTTAGTTTTTTCGAAATTTCTCAGAACCTACCGGTCCGAATTAGTTGAAATTGAGGCGGTAGCTGCAAAAACGGCTCATAGTGCCATAGGCCTTTTTTGCGGAGAATGTTTATTTGCCTTCAAAATATGTCTGTTGGTATCCCTGTAAAGTTTCAATGCAATATTCTTCTTCGTTGCTGAGCAACAGGTGTTTTTTTAACTTGGTCTATGGGCCCTTTTTGCATGGAACAACTGTTTGGCTTAGTCTAGAGTCAAAATACTTGTTTTTGTAGTGCAAAAAACAGTGGTTTTGTAATTTTAATTTTAATATAATATTATATTCGTTATGTTAAGTAGCAGAAGTGAAGCAGTGGCAAGTTTTTCAGAGAAACCAATTATGCATTTCGTAAACCGAAAACAGACGTTTGCGATTTTTGTACCGAGATTGAACAAAAACTAGCTGTAAATCCTGCTGATGAGTGTCATTTACCATACAAAATACACAAGAAAAAGGTAGAACAACACATGAAATTAAAAAATGATTATATTAAACAATGTAAGGAAGAAAACAGTGAAATATTAGTTGTTGAATTTGACTACAGCCAAAATCTTCCTCTTCCTAAGTTAAATGTCACTAAACAATTCTACAAGAGATTAGTATGGATGTATGTGTTTAATATACATATCCACAACGATGATTCATCATCGTTCTACACATTTATTGAATCCCAAGGAAAAAAAGGTTCTGACTCAGTCGCTTCTTTTTTATTTCACTGCTTATCTAAAGCTATGGAAGATAGGCCTAATACCAAGCATGTGATATTACTCTTTGATGCAGCAGGAGGCCAAAACAAAAACTCTACAATGTTGAAGTTCTGCACTTGGTTTGCAAGAAGCTATAATGTACAAGTGAGCCAGATATTTCCAGTAAGAGGCCACTCTTTCGGCCAGTGTGACCGAAATTTTGGCATAATGAAAAGTGCCATAAAGAAACAGCCAGTCGTTGAATCACCTGAGCTATATCTTAATAATATTCGCACTTGTCGTCAATTTCCCTCACCGTTTGTTCTAGTCGATGGCTCTGACATAATGTTTGACTGGAGTAAAGGTTTAGCACCATACTTTTCCAAAGTTCCTACTGGTAACAAAGTAAAGTTTTCCATCCAGAAATTTGTTACAATAAAGTTCAAGCCATGTGGAACTTTAGCTTGCTCCAGTTCCTATTTTGATGTTCCTCAACCCTACAAGTATATGACATCTCATCCAGATGAAATCTCTCTTGATCAAGCACCTCGAGTTACCATAAAAAAGGGCAAAAAGGAAGATGTAACGTCTTTGTTTGTGTACATGAAAGAAGAAAGTCGCAAGTTTTATCAAGATTTATTTGACGAAGCAGACAGTCTACATCACAATCCTGAGGATGTAAACACAACCCAAGAACTTGATGATTATGACTTTATTGAACATAACGTCGATAAACTAACATCTCTCGTATATTAAAAAAGTCCCAGTTTGTATTATTTTCATTTGTATTTTATAGGCCTAACTAATTTTAAATAAATAAAAGGATTTATGTGATTCATTGTGTTTCTTTCTATGGAAAACCCATTGATTCCCCCTGTAATAAAGTGTTGTTCTATGGAAAAAGGGCAGTTCTATGCAAGATAGGCCCATGCGCCAGGTTAGTAATTAATAAATACATTAACAACAACATAATTGTTTACATAAATATTTATATATATAGTTGTAGTGATAAACTTGTAATAATGTTTTCTTTTGAAGTTCATTCATCCACAATCCAACAATTAACAGTTGCAATTCAAAATCTTTACACTCAGTTATGTAATATATTCATTTTGGACTTTGGGCCCTTTTTGCAGCTACCGCCTCAATTTTCAGGAAATCTAAGTTTGATGGAACTCTTTAGAACGCCGTTTGGTAGGATCCAATCGGTTAAGCCGTTCAAAAGTTATAAGCGGGTCACATACTTACATACACACACACATACACACAGACAGGGTGACACCCTCTCGAGAGTGGTCAGGGAAGATTCCTAGAACCTCAAAACGTCGAGATCTGATGAATACTCGATTTTCGAAAAACGGGGTGAAACCAATAACTTCCAGATTTTAGAAAATTTTCAATTTTCTTAGCGGGAAGTTAAAAAGTAGCCTACTTATTACACTCCATACAAAATTTGTCTGGTTTTGTTACAAATTCTCTAAGTTTGTTGCAAAAATTACGCAGAAGGTGATTTTTGCACTCAACCTTTTCTACGGTTAAATTTTTGTACGGCCGTTTATCAAGAATTTCCTTGTAAACACTACTATCACCATCCCCTATAAATCTATAAATTTATATTTTGAACATTCACATGCCTAATAGGATCATCTAGATAAAGTCAAAAATCAATTGGTCTGGGAAATAATTGTGCACGAGATAGATCTGACCCGTCATACAAATTATAAATAGGCCTACACTAAACAAGTGCGGGATTTTGTACTAATAGGAAATTTAAAACCCCTAACTACCAGGAACCGCGACAACCACTGGCTTTGTTTAATCAACCCGGCAGATTAAAAGGCGTTACATAGATTATCAATTAGTTTACCGTTTCATAAAAGAGTAAACAAACTACAATATTGCTGACTTCCCTTTGATTGCAATTCTGAGGTTTTATAAGTAGTAAAATCTACGTGAAAGGAAATGACACAGGAAGTCTTGTGCCAATTAAATGAAAAAACATAACTCCTTTTTTCAGAAATAAAATGTAGGCTACGCCTGAAGCTTGTAAAATACTATTAACAAAATTTGTTAAAACCAGTATAAGGTAGCGAACAACATTAAACCAACATTAACCTAACAATACGAAAATATGAAAAAGTATAAACAGATTTTGATTTATTATTATAAATTTCGTGGTACACAAATAAACTTTAATCTATAATTATTTACCTGAAATAGGTAACCTTACTATTATGGTGATAAGTAGTTATTTCAAAATATGGGTATAGGCTACTAATAAGTTAAACATTTTAAAAGTAAACAATAATCATTTTTGCAAATCAATTATGTAGTTACTATTATGAAATAAATGTCTGTAAAATTTACGAACAGTTTTGATTTGATAAGATGTATTTTGAAGATTTGTAGTTTAGCAAGTGAACAGAATATACCAGTAAAATACAAATATTAGTTCTGTTGTAAATTATATATTAAATAGTCTTCTAGAAACAAAATTTGTCATTCATTCGAAAGTTTTTAGGCCTAAACTGAAGGAAGAAAGTATAAATGTAACAAAAACTGTATTTTAGGCTTAGTTAAAAACGAGTTTCAGACAATTCGAATTTTGTTGAATAATATAAAAATATTACTCTACAAATTAATTTATAAATTATATACAATAAGATTGTATGCAAAACGTAACTTTTATTTTCCCAGTAGCCTATGTTTTTAGTCCTGGAGGTAAACGCCTCTTCTTTTTAACTGCAGAGAGATTCAAGGCCTTCCCTTTTCCTTTTCTTAGTCTTTGTTTTAGAAGGCATAGTACTGTATTAGCAATTATTGGTAAAAGGCAGATAATAAAGGCCTAATCTTAGTGACGAAAAGAAAATGAATAAAATACCTAAACACTAACAACTGTTGATTTCGCAGAAATCAAACAAAATCGAATTCGGTCCGTTTGAATTAATATTGACAGTGTCAAAATCTTTTTTACAAGAAAATACAATAAGGTCCAGTATAACACAATCACTTATGATTCATAATAATATTATTTGTAGTTGTACTACTGCATAAAGTCTACGGAGGGATAGAAAGGTAGGGAACAGGAGCAGGAGGGAGAGTAGGGGTAAACAGCACTGGCACAACCTATTGCAAAATCCTTGAACTACTACCGACTTGCACAAAAATTATTCTTTGAAATAGGTTAACTAAACACTCTTAAACACAAAAATGGAAATAGTATGAATTAAAACAATTCAATAGTTCCCAAAACGAAAGCACAAGCTCTCGTTTCATATAAATTTTATTTTTAAAATATACATTTTGAAGTATGTAAAAACGGAACGAAAAACACGTATTTTTTCTTATGGGAAAAGCTAAATTTGATTTCCAATTTTTGTACACATGTTTAATATAAAATGATTAAAACTATTCAATAGAAATGTTTAATAGATTTAGTTGTAGATAACTATTTGGACAAAATCTTGCTAAAAGCCTTAGTTTCACGGTAAATAACAAATTAAGATTCACCTCCTATGTTAATACAGTAGCGCTGTCACTTTCACAGCGCACTAAAGTTGGTATGCATGGCTCTTAACAATGTGTTTTAGGTGATTGTGTAAAATGTCGTATAGGAGATAAAATTTAGAATGATTATTTGTTTTGTACAAACTCAACAAAAATAACTTTACAAATTAAACGCTCTTCATGATAATCGGATAAATACAGCAGAAATAAATATTCAAAACTAAATCCTCTTTGAAATAAAAGATATTATTATTTTACGCAATCAAATTAAAGTAAATTAGAACACCATTAAGAACATATTTGCTAAAAAAAGTAGGTAAAAAAAGTAAAGATTCCTGATTTTAAAAAACAACAACAACAATTCTTAAGATTATAGTTCGTTAAAACTGTTAACTGCTCTCTTGTCTGCTCACTGCTCTGATCTCTGCTCACTCATTCTCAGAACAATTGGGCGGTATCAAAAACGTCATCCAAGCTAGACCAATCACTGTATTGTATTATTCGTATGATGTAAGTTAAACCCGCCCCTTAGATTAATTGACAGGTACAACGTACAACATAACACAGCTAACTACTGAACAGTTAATAAGAAAACACAGATTACTTTATTTATTCTTTTATAAATTAAGACAGCAAATAAAGTGCTATTTGAGCAAAAATTACTTTCATTTTAACTAACATAAAGACTGTTTTATATTTTTCTTATTTCGTAACTTTAGGCTTAGGACTACATTAAAAAAAACATACAAAGGGCAGTGAGCAGGCACGTTCAAGAGCAATCGTAACTGCCCTCTGCTCAGTAAAAAGAACAGTGTTCTTGTAGCAGTGATAGCAATCACAGTATCACCTATAGTTATTAAACATTCTGGCAGGAAATTAAGTACGGTTAATTGTCTTTATTGTACACGCTGGTTACAATATTCCATTATCGTGATGCGATTTATTATTTATTTATTAAGGCTTTCGACCAACAAACTTGTCATCCTACTGTGCAATGGGTTAGTTAAGGAGCAACAACACTAGCATCTCCACTCTGGTGGAAATAAAGAAACGTACTCTTTGCATTTCGGTCTTACACGCCTTCTTCCCGCACGCGAGGATGAGCCTTGCTGCTCCCCGTGTGAAAGGAGCCTAATTTATAGGTGGTGAGGTTAGGCCTATATAGCTTAAGGGTCTGCTCCAGTAAAAGAAAAACCAACTGCTGACCCCAGCGCTCCATCCTTAGCGGTAACGTTTGGTACTATTTCAGGACTGGGCAATAATACACAGAACGTTGTCTGTTTGAATTGGATTCGTTACACAGGCCAACTTCGGTCCGCCTCGGCTCTGCTCGCTTGCACCCGTCTTTCACTCTCAAGGCCATTCTTATCTCTGGCGCTGACCATTACTCATTTTCTTTGCGTTCCCGAGTTGAATTGTAAAATGTCACTTCGCCTGCATTTATGGGTTGTGTTGCACTGTAATAAAGTAGGAGTCCAACTAAACTTTCATTACAGAGCTAAGCGATTTATAAACATACAAACTACATGGTGTTTCTTTATTAATGAAAAATATGTTTTATTCAAAGTACAGTATGTTTATGTTATTATAAATTCTATGTTTGTTATAACTTCTTTCATAATTGTAAAATCGACCCTAAGTGTGTGTAATGTAATTATAGGCCTATTTAATATGTCATATATTTATAATGCATACTATGCACATGCATACATTATTTCACATACACAGTAAATAATTTACTATGAACAAAGATAATAAATTGTAACTCTTTGTACCAAAGGGTAATTATTCTTTGTTTTAAGAGTAAAGTTTTTATTTCCAATTCATATAATTTGCTGAAAAAGACTCATTATGGGTTTGACCAAGTTCTTTATATCGACTCATTATATCCAACAGGTTTGTTACAATAATTATTATTGAAACAATTTAATTGACTTTTTTAAGGCTTTTCACTTCTTAAATTTATAATTTATCAAACGTATTTATTTGGTATTAATGAAAAACTCTTCATTTTTAGATTTGCCTTTTTGTAGTTTAAACAATATTTATCTTTATGAATTCTTCTCGCAGGCTTTTAAAGTTGAATGTGTCTTACTCAATATTTTTATGCCCAGCTGTTTTTTATCTAACATTTGGTAAGTTAAACAAATACTTACTGGATACACTCAAAAGAAAGAGACAAATTGAACTCGTACTAAGTTCAAATTGTTTAGAAAGTTTATTTACATCATCAGGGTGAAGTATATTACATAAAATGGCATACAAGCGACAATAACTATCAAAAACAGCGTGACGCGGTTTCTCGACCAACATCCCATCCCAAAGTGTTTAACGGGCGCAAAGAAGTATAACTTCCGATAGTTCTTAAAAATTTGTTCTTAATTTTCAGCGTGACGCGGTTTCTCGACCAACATCCCACCCCAAAGTGTCTAACGGGCGCAAAGAAGTATAACTTCAACATTTTCTTTAAAATTTGAGGTTTTCAATAAGAAACAGTGACGTGTAATGAAGTTATCGCAATAATAAAGTCTATGAAATATGCCAATAATAAAAACAAAATATAAACAGCGCATAATTTTAAACAATAAACGATTTGTAGAATTAAAAACTAAAACATGATAATGTAGTTCGTATAGAATAAATAATCATCTAAGGTATATTACATAAAAGGGCTTACAAGCGATAATAACTATCAAAAACATTTTCTTTAACAGAATTAATCTTTAAACCAACTAACAAACTAAAACATTTTATACTACAGATGAATCTGTTTTTGTACCCGCTTTCTCTTGTTCTTGTTTGTTTTCTTGTCCTCAATTATTGCTGTTAGAATTTGGGCAGGTTCTCTGATTGACATGTTGCGCCTTCGACGAGGGTCAATAAGCTCGGGGAGGAGGCAGGTCATATAAAATATTTCGGGCTTGGGTTTCATAATTTCTTGCCAAAGCTGCTCATCTCTGTAAATTTTTTTATAAATAAATTTTTATAAATATTCAAAATGTTTTTATGATTAAAATTGTTAAATTAAAATGAACTTTACTCTGCAACTTATTTATACAGTAAGCTAATCAGGACTTACCAAGCAACAACTTGGTAAATTAAATACTTACCACTCCAGATAAAGAGATGTAGTTGGTGCGGTATGAGCGTTTCGCCCAGCTGCCATCAGCCACCATGGTGATCAGGGGGACCCCATCACGGTCGATGTCACCACGCTCCTTGGCCAAGATAGTTTCTTCCTCTGTCGCCAGCTTCATCTCATGCAGCGCTGTCTCTTCCCACCCCTTGGAGATGGTTTCTTGGTGTTTATCGAACGTTTTATAATTCATACACCGAACATTCAAAGCCCCCATTACTTTTTGAAGGCTTGTAAAACCTCCACCTGAACTCATAACTCCCGCTACGGCTGCCGAGTTTACGTCCATAAGACTGGAACTATCTTTTTCAGACCAAACAGTTTGCTTGACACCGCACATGTTTCAGAGAAATATAAACCCGGATCTAAGACCTCGTTTTATTTCGGATTGAAGTTCCAAGTTTAAAAACGAACATCCGAATTGAGGGGCATGATTGCTGATTTCTTTTAAACTGTTTACAAAATAACAAATGTCAACAATTCTACGGCCGGCAATGCTGACTGCCTCGGAGATGTTCACACTACTTTCAACGCGCTCAATACATTCACTACTAAAAGAATCTATTGAACTTATCACTTGTAAGTTGTCATCTGAGGTTGTTGGTGCCAATAATAGAGAATTGTTAATGAGATTTTTATGCGAATTTTCGTGTCTGAAGTGCTTTATAATTCTTTGCTCTTTTAATCTTTCTGCTCCTCGGTTTTTAAGTTTTCTTGTTATTTTTTAGTTTTGTTTCCCATTTTCACAGAATTAAAAAATAACAAATAAAACCCCAACTATAAATAACCTGCAGTAAACAATTAGGCACTAACAATTAAAATCATATTTTATATTACACTAAAGAACAATCTAAAGCTAAAGCTGTAGCACTAAAGCTAAATTGATCAGGCGCGGATACAGGGGGAGGGTCATGGGGAAACATTTTTTAAGGCTTGATTTATATGTTTGATTTAACCCTTCAAGCGCCAAATACACTATACTGTCGTCTCAGTCCGCCGAGCAAGTGGCAGGCAGCATTATTGTATCGTCGAATATTCCACCCACTATAAATCATCCAATCTCAATAAAACAAAAACGATTGGAAAGTAAATGTTTTAAACATTAATTTTTGTATTTACAAATTTGTTCTAAAACGTGTATTTACATAAATTATGTAATCATCGTTTGTAATCAGGGCCGGCGCAAGGACCATGCGGAACATGCGGACGCATGGGGCGCCGCCATGTAGGGGGCGCCGATGCGCCGGAAAAAAGTTCAAGACCAAGGCGCCTTCAAAATGTTCCGAAAATTTTTTTTTCCACCAAAAATGTTTGCCTTAAGACCTGGCCTCCCTTTCCGGGATTTAAAAGAAACTTCCTATTTCTGTTTAGCGAATTTTTAGGGACAGGCAACCTACACCGCTATAGGGCACCATCCTTTCAGAGTCGGCGCCCTTTAGTTTCAGTGAAAAATTCG
>JAGFPH010002260.1:41097-54631 GCA_018207615.1 Philaenus spumarius | reverse complement strand
GGGGACCATGATCGGTGCTCATTGACACTACCGACCTTAGGTCTGACATACGAGTCACTGCAATAGCTCATCTTTCCTATGATAATTGACTAATTATGGAAACAGCGTATTTACTTTATGTACGATAGTCTCACAGGTAGGCTACAACACAACGAGGCTTGAACTACTGAACAGTTCAAAATTCGACCACGCAGTTGAACCGCTGACGTAAGTTAAACGAATTTACAAAATTTTGTTTATATGTTTTAGTGTTTCAACAAACTAGTTGGGAAATCTATTTATTCACAAAGCCTCTGTGTGCGAAATAATAATATATTAGTAGAATTGGTTTGCACCTAAGCTTCTGGCTTCGATTCACGCACTCCTTCGTTCTACTCGCACTGGAAAAACTCTTTGCGAGTTTGTTGTACCTTGTCCTTGCCGTTGCGGCCACCGGTTATGGACTGTGCTTTGTGAGTTTACACTTCGATCTTGCAAACGGACAATCCCTCTCGCTAGTTTGCATCACGGCTTTGGGCAACGGATCAGAAGATGCCCCACGTTAAAATACCCCACGTGTATTTGAACCGGAGAATTTTATGGCATTTTACGTTTTGATCGATTTTAGGGGAACCAAGAAAGGTATAAGGTCGTATAAAAAAACAAAATGTGCGAATGATTTCCAACATTTTGTAGATAAATCCCTAAAAATCCATTCTAGTACGAACAATCTAGAAAAATAGTTACTTCCAGTCTATTGGTAATCCAGTTGTTGGATTTTTTGGCTAACAAACTCGTCCAAGCCACGTATGCAACCAACTCGTGTACCATATTTGGACTTAAAATGTGGCCGTTAGAGTGCGAACGCATATATACCATATGTAGACTACATGTATAATCAAAATTTTATAACAACCCAAAACGTGTTCTAGGGACCATGATCGATGCTCATTTACTACTCCGGACCTTAGGTCTTAACATAAAGGTCGCTGCAATAGCTCATATTTCCTATTCAAATTCGCTTATCAATAATTCTTTGTTTCTTTGCTTCTACGTGTCTTTGTCCTCTATAGACTCAAAAACTATTCGACCGATTTCACTAAAAATGTCAGTTCATCCATACATAGGTCTATCATTACCAAGAGTGTTTAGTTGTTACATTAACTACAGTCTAAGGGGTTGCTCTATACATCAAAATTAAATTAAATTATCTTCAAACAAGCTATAAAACTAAAACTATTTTTAAGGGCATATGAAAAACTAATTTCCAATTTTTTGAAATTAAATAGTAATTCAAACACTAGTTAGTTTTGTTTCAACTATATAGTTATTTATAAATTTAAAGGCAGCTAATAAAGTAGTGTATTTTAGCATAAATAAAACTTGTATTATCGAAAGATGAGCTATTGCAGTGACCCTTATGGTGAGATCTAAGGTCGTGAATTGTAAATTAACATCGATCGTGGTCTCCAGAACTAGTTTATGGGTGTCATTAAAAACTTTGTATATATGTGTTTGAACTTTAACGGCCGCATTTTACGTCCGATTTGGTCCAAATTTGGAATACACGTTTGTTGTCTAAGTGGCTTGGATGAGTTTGTTTACCAAACAAATCCAACAAACGGAAGCACTTTTTTTGTCAGGAAGTAATTTGTGTTTGCTATTTTTCGTACTAAAATGAAACTGTTACGAAAAATTATTGTTTTCGTCCAAATTTTCGAATTTGAATTTTTAGTGGAATTATCTGTTTTGGTGTTCCCTGAACCCCAAAAAATGTTTAGTGGAATTATCTGTGTTTATGCTCTCTGAACCCAAAAATATTTTTAGTGGAATTATTTGTTTTGGTGCTCCCAAAACTCAAAAAAGTGTTTTTTTGGTGATGTCTGTCCATGTGTCTGTTAGAATGTGTACAGAGCTGAAGATCATACCAACGGTCCGATTTTGATGAAATTTGGTATGTAGGTGTAGTTCTGGAATATCTCCAGGTTTTTAAAAAAAAATTCAAATATTTTTGATTTTTAAGGGGTTTTACCCCCCAAAATGGCAATAAAAACCGAGAAAAATCAAAATTTCTCTAAAGATTTTGATAAAATTTGGCTTATTTATACCCTACCTTATGCAAAAAACCGCCATCTTTCAAAAATTCTCGTTTAGGTAATAATAATAATAATAACTGATTTTTGGGTGTTTTGGCCAAAAAGGGGATTGTCTTTCAAAATTTTTCAAAACCTTTTTTCGTGCATCTATACAGGCCTAATTGACATGTTTGGTACAAAATTGTTCGAAATCGATCGAATAGTTTAAATGATAATAATAATAATATAATATGGATGTGTGTTACATGCATCTAATATTTCCATGGTATATCCTACTTTTGAAATTCTAAATAACCACCTCCTATGCTACTCTTGGGAAGGTATAAAGTTTCAACTGGGAGAAAGTGTGTGGCAGTTATCTGGTACCGTTTATTTTTAGGTTTTTATGTAAAACTATAAATATAGGAGAGTACTCCACACATTTTGTTGTTTTTAAGACCTCACAGCTCGTTTGGTTCCCCCAAAATCGATCAAGACGTGCATACCATAAAATTAGGGCTACTTTGTTCAAATCCACACAAACAAATTCTACTGATAGGCCTTTATTTCATACACGCAGGCAGCTATTCAACGTTCTCGAGAGTAGAACAATTTCTCAAATCGTTGGTTAAACCTGAAAACATATAAACGCAATTTTGGAAATTCGCTCAACTCACGTTAGCGGTTCAGCTGAGTGGTCGAATTATTTTAATTAACATAACTGTTTAACTGCTTTGTATTTTTGTTATTGCATATATTTTTTACTTAAAAACCCACAAAGAGTGGGGAGCAGGAACGCTCAAGATCAATAATTATAACTGTAGTTCTATAGTTCTATTATAACTTCTTAATACAATAGTTATTTGTGTATCACGGATGCAAAGTTGAGTTTGTCGCACGAGATAATGCCGAGGAACAAAGTAAAATTTGCACCCGGGATACACACAACATTTTTCCTTCAGCTACATTTTAAATTAGTGTTTTAGTTTTTAAAAATATCTGTTTTGCAGTGGTTAGTCCCACAATAATCAACATTTTCAAAACATAGACTATTCTTTAATTTTTTTTTATTACATCAACCATTTATTTTGCACCCTAGTGCGCAAAGTAAACAGCTGACATGCCAAAAGTATTACTTTTCGAAGAGATATAAATTAACACATGTAGTTTAGTTTGCGCACTGCTGTAATTTTTATTAAGTGGCTGTAGGAAAAGAACAGCGTCCTTAGTAGCAGTGATCCAATGATTATATAGTATCATTGTATTTGGATAACCTAATAAAACTCCGATCCAATGCAATATTTCGTTCCACTGGAAATTCGACGATAGCGGCGCTATCTATTGGGGAAACGACGGAAGCTGTGTGAAACACCAATGCTACCAATGATTTCTCCCTAGCGCTACCTCGCTGCGCGATCATGCACTATTTTCCCGACAACCTTTTTTTCGGCACACAGCCCCCGTATGCATGCATGATCTATTTTATTATTCATGATCTATGATAGTATAAAACCTAGATAGGCCATGTGCACTAACAAGCAATACAGCAGCTGAAACCATCTCCGCCATCTTGGTGGGGTATAGAAGCGTAAAAAGCAGCATTTACACGGACAAAATTTGAATGTGCTCTTTTCAAATACACTGTCGTTTGACCAACTTACGATGAAGTTAAAATTTCGAAATTTCGCATGCAGACAAAACATTAGTGTTGGTCAAAAATGGTGCAATTTAAAGTTGTAAAATAATTTTATTACTAATTTACCTTACAAGTTAAAGTTAAAACATGTATATGGTTTTTAAATCGTGGCATGAAAAAGTTGGTATGTGATAATGTTTTTTTATTTTTCGGGTAGAGAAGTTTTGTAAGCGACAAAGTTGTAAATAAAGACTTGAATTTAGCTTATTTTGTCATAAAAAAATGTTACGAACTGTACTCTGATCAGAAAGGCAGGTTGAAGACATAGAGTAAATGAAGCACGGCCGCGCCACTCGTCGCGTCAGAACGGCACTACATTTATCTGTGTGATGCCCACTGCAGGCCGCTTCCTATCATTGTAACCAAAAATATTATTACAGACTATGCATTACCATAGATCATGAATAATAAATAGATCTTGCATCCATACGGCAGCAGTGTGGCGAAAATTAGGTTGTCGGGAAAATAGTGCATGATCGCGCCGCGAGGTAGCGCTAGGGAGAAATCATTGGTAGCATTGGTGTTTCACACAGCTTCCATCGTTTCCCCAATAAATAGCGCCACTTTCGTCGAATTTCCAGTGGAACGAAATATTGCATTGGATCGGAGTTCTATTAGGTTATCCAAATACAATGGTATTACTTAATTATTAAATACTTAATTACAACACTACTTCTGCTCAGAGTAGTCTGCCTATTAACTGTTCATAATTTGAATACTTTCAAAACATATAAGACGTATTTTCATTCTGTATACATCATTTTGTATATATTTGACAGATTGGCTGATTTCACCCTTACCGACACGGCACCGACACGATATCGGTGCGATGTTGTCGGTCATGAAAACTAACACTTCACCGACATATCGGTGTCGTGTCGTTGCAGGTCAGCAGGTCTCCCTTTTTTATCGGTACGATATCGTCTCAGTTTGTTTACTGGTTGCTATGGTAATCAATCAATAATAATTTGGCCTCGTTAAATATTTTAAATTGGTCGTGTCTGTTTCGGCGTCGAGTCGGTAAGTGTGAAAGACACCTGATGATATCGTGACAATATCGGTATTATTGCTGTATCGAGTCGGTGTCGTGTCGGTAATTGTGAAATCAGCCATTGACAACAGTTACATAGTCTAAAACCTTAATAAGCCTCAGAAAACTTGAGTCAACTACAAATAAAAAAAAGACTCTTTGCAAATTCAAAAACATTTAATGGGAAAAATAACATTGTTAGAAAAATTACAAAAAATATAAAAAAAAAACACAGCAGCTTACGTTTTACATTTACTGCCCTAAAAATGTTATAACTAGTTAAATTGTCGGAAACCTGAAAATGAATGAATGAATATTTTATTGATCCTTATATTATGTATATTACATTTGCACAAACAAAATCATAATTTATTATATATATCTTATAAACTAAACTGAATAACAAAAGAAAAAATAGCTCTATTTGCAAAACAATTATAATATAAGGAAACAATTTAAACTACCTCGATGTTTTAAAAACGTGTTTGAGGTAGTGAATAAATAAAACAATTTAAAAATGAAAAACATAAATACAAACATATACGTCTACAGGGTGAGTTTTAAATGTCCCCCCCCCCCCTAATTTTTTCCGCATTTCTTAAGATATCGACTCCCAACCACCGCCGAACATCATTGATTAGTTTATACTTTCTTTTGATGAGGTTCACATTTTTTGCCGCCATCTTGGATCCGCCATATTGGAATGAGCTTTTATTTTTTAAATGTAAAGGTAAGGTTGTGACCCATTATTTCAAACTATTTTTTCCGTAGAACACGATGCCGCAATCGGTTTTTAATTATCTGCTTTCGTTCTCGAGATATTAACAATTTTGTAAAAAAATGAAAATTATCAAAAATTCCTTGTTTTATTAAATTTTTTAAAAAATATCGACCCTTTATCATCAGATATCACAGTTTGGTAGTAGCTTATAGATTTTTATTAAGTTATAAATTTTTACTGCCATTTTGGGTACGCCATATTGGATTGAGATGCTTGTTTTTAAAGTAAATTTGGTGTTGTGACACATGATTTTGAACTAATTTTTACGCTTTACACGCTGCCGCAATCAGAGTTTTAATTTAAAATCCTTTAATTGTTTTAAAATAAATAATTATACTACAAAATAAAAATAAGAAGACATTGTAAGCTTATTTATGTAAAAAAAAAAAACACTTTTAAACTTTAAAATTATAATACATTAACAGTTTAGTAAATCAAAGCTGTAACATTAAAACCTGTATTACAAATTGTAGAATACTGATTAATGATTTTAAAGATAAAAAAACCTACTCTTTGAGGCTTCACACAATAATTACTTTAATAAACTCGCCCGCAGTCCTCCTGTTGTGTGAGAGTGCTGTATGGTTAAAATTACAGAAAGGTGTTGTTAAAGGGTTACCTGGCATAAACACCTGATTAGGCTAGCAGCTGATAGCATTGTTGTAAATCATGGCTATTTAAAACCACTGAAAATTCTAGTTCTCATGTTACTTGTGTGGTACATTCTAGTTTTTAAAAGCACAGTTTTGTTTGATTATGTTATTGTGTGAACATGATATTTAAATCGTAAGTTTGATAAAAAGGTGGGGCTAAGGTATTATTTTTAACTTTGAGTATAATAGTTCTAAAAATCTGCATAGAATAATTAATTTTTTATAACAATTAAAGTTTAAAAAAATGTTTAACCTGATTTAATTGTATTCTTTTAGTATAATTATTTATTTTAAAACAATTAAAGGATTTTAAATTAAAAATCTGATTGCGGCAACGTGTAAAGCGTAAAAATTAGTTCAAAATCATGTGTTACAACACCACATTTACATTAAAAACAAGCATCTGAATCCAATATGGCGTACCCAAGATGGCAGTAAAAATTTATAACTTAATAAAAATCTATAAGCTTCTACCAAACTGTGATATCTGATTATAAAGGGTCGATATTTAAAAAAAAAAATTAATAAAACAATTGATTTTTGAAAATTTTAAATTTTTTTACAAAATGGTTAATATCTCGAGAACGAAAGCAGATAATTAAAAACCGATTGCGGCATCGTGTTCTACGGAAAAAAATAGTTTGAAATGATGGGTCACAACCTTACCTTTACATTTAAAAAATAAAAGTTCATTCCAATATGGCGGATCCAAGATGGCGGCCAAAAATGTGAACCTCATCAAAAGAAAGTATAAACTAATCAATGATGTTCGGCGGTGGTTGGGAGTCGATATCTTAAGAAATGTGGAAAAAATTAGGGGGTTGGACATTTAAAACTCACCCGGTATATAAAGAAAAAACAAACAAAAAATACAGAAGTTAGTTGACCGGCTTTCAGAAATATATGTAAAACTATATATTTTTAGTATATTTAAAAAAACACAAATTTTTCACTGCAGCTTTACAATTACTTTCCAAAAACACAATTTTTGAAAAAATGTATGAAATATATACAACATGTAGAACATAGATAACAAAATATTCACGTATATAAGCTATATACAAGTTTTACATCGATACATCTATTCATATATACATACACACCCACCCACACATACATACACATATACACATTTTTACATAAACAGAATTCTTTGTTTATTGTTTGTTTATGAGTACAAAATTTTAGCATAGATAAAAAACATACACATCAATCCACTATTAAATCCTCATACATGGCAGACATTCTTCTATACAAAAACCAAAAACACCCACAAATTTTTATAAAATTATTTCGTAAAAATAATACATACACAAGGCTCGCATCATTTAGTTAAGGAGAATAGAAAGCTACACATTATCTAAATTATAGTGTTATAAAATAAGTCAACACATTCAAGTTGATGCAAGAATTTCCTTAATAATTGTTGCTGGTACTTGTGTTTATAAGGGCATGTTTTTATGTACGCGAAATCGCCAAAAGCGCTCGGCACTAGGGTGAGTCATGCTCGGCGGCGCCATCTTGGTGGAGATTCTCGCTAAATGGTCGTCTTCACCGATCGTCTCCCATAGCCTATCTAGGTTTTATACTATGTAATCATTGCAGTGATCTTATTCGCAGTTTCACTTCTATACTGGTTCAGTTCTGACGAAACAATGTCAGCAAAAGGGTTTTAATTTGAAGTATCACACGCTATAATATGTTGTACCCATCCACATACAACAAAACTGTTGTGGTCGTACTAGAGGACGGAGTTTTGCAATTTTCTAAAATTACCCCTGAACGTGAAATCTGTACGTATATTGTTTGAAAGTCTGTATATTGTCTTTGTAACCGACGTTTATTATCAGTTTGTTGTTCCCGTTAGGAAAGAGTCCAAAAAATGACTCACCTTAAAACAATGGCCGTGACTAACCAGCAAGCAGCAGGTAGAGACCTCTATTATGTTCCCAATTAGCTTTATAGTGGTCAGTTCAGATTTCCGTAAATGTTTAAAAGCCTGCGATAAGATCGTTCACGAAAAGCCTACTCGTTAACACTTAACCTATTTCTGTAGTTAAAGACTAAGACATTCATTTATTACTGTAATGGTGTAGCTTATGTTTCGAGCGCTCCTTGGGATTACCCCCTCCCCTCAACCACCCGCACAATGAAACATGTTATTTATGACAGTGCATTTACTAGAAGACGCGGCGTATCTTTTTAAGTATGTTACTAAATGGTAGGCTACCTCTGCCAAGTTTATCCAGTGACCGTGGTACGAAACTATTCTTCAGGTTAGCAGATGCAAAATTCTAAAGCAAGCTAATTTATTGATAAAATAATTCGGTCGCGCAGCTGAACCTCTGATGTGAGCGAATTTCCAAGATCAAGTTTATGTGTTTTAGGGTTTCAACCAACTATTTGGGAAATTGATCTACTCACGAAAGCGCTGAATAGCTATCTGCGTTTATGAAATATATTAGTAGAATTTGTTTGCACGTCATCCTCCAGCCCCGGCTCACGCTTTGTTTCGTTTCGCTCGCAGCGAAAAAACTAGCGAGTTTGCACGTCCACCTTGCGGACTCGGATTATGAACTGCTTCGCTTCGCAGCAGACAATCCCTCTGGCGAGTTTGCATCCCATCTGTCTTCTTCGGATAGGAAGCTGGAGAAGTAAAATCCTCAGATGGATTTGAACCGGGTAGTTTTATGGTATCTTACGTTTTGATCGATCTTAGGGGAATCAATCGGTCTATAAGGTCGTGTAAAAAGAAAAATGTGCAGAATAATCTCTTATGTTTATTTATTGGAACGAAGTTAACATTAAGTTATGCGTTAGGAGTTAACATATCGAAAATGTAACGCATAACGAAAAAAGTGTTATTAATTGGTTGCTATGGCAATAACAAATATAAAATACGAGTAACGAAAAAGCGTTACACAATTGGTTGGAATGGCAATAAATGTAAATACATTCAAGAATTATGGGTTTTTTGGTTCATCAATTTAAATTAAGGGACGATCGGTTCCGTCCGGCATAGTTCAGATATTGTCGTCAAGCGCTGAAATACATCCAGTAAACATAAAATGTCCGTTCATCAGTCCTAGGCCTAACCTAAAATTACTGTATGTATATTTAATTTATTTTACCTGCCTTAACGGCAACATACATACAATAATATATGTTACTCACGTACGTACATACCGCACGTATGTTGATGAAACGCAAAATCAACACAACTTCGTCGGCTCTACACAGCAGAGAGTGCAATATCCCGTCTGGCCTAGTATAGTGAAGGTTAATGGCCTCTCGATTGTGTTTATGTTTATAAATAACATTATAGGACGTTAGTTAGCGTTGCTAGGATACGTATAAACAAACATTCCGTCTGTAGCGCATTCGTTTTCGACTGTTCGTAGTTAATGAACGCATGGCAGTCATGTTTAGGTACGGAATTCCTTCCAAGATTTTCAGTCCATCAAGTGAAATAAAATAGTTTTTTAAGTGTAATCTAATATCAGATAATTAACGCTAGTTACAAACAAACAAGGATATTCGCCCAAATGCAACCTAAGATCAGTATGTAAGCAAGGCCGCAGCCAGGAAAACTTTTCGGGGGGAGGGGGGTTCAGGTCAGGACCGGGGATTTGAATTTAAACCATTTTAACACGTTCACTGCTAAGGTCGCACATGTGAGCTTGACACTGAACACTATGAGGAGCGGCCGACGCACAGTACATTGCACGCCAACCCCCGTATTGATGAGTATTTTCAACACACAATGCATTGCGTGCTTCGCACGCCTACCTCCTTATTGGGAGAATTTTAAATACACAGAGCATTGCGTACTTCGCACGACAAACTCCGTATTGGGAGAATTTTCAATACACAGAGCATTGCGTGCTACGCACACCAACCTTCGTATTGGGAGAATTTTCAATACGCAGTGCATTGCGCGTTTTGTTAGAGTAAAGAATTTTTGTTGAACCTTCATAGTTTTCTTATTTTAATAGATCAGATCAAGCTCACAAGAGAGTAACGCTGTAACCTATTGCATCCATGTGTATTGTTCGTTGTAGTTTAATCAAGCAAATGTAAATATCAGTATTTACACGCAATGCACATTGATGTAAAGTATGTTGCTGGATCCTCTGTTGTGTTGTCTATTATATAATTTAATTTGCACGTTTTAAACCTAGTATTAATTTTTACTACTAAATTTCGGAATTTCGGGGGGGGGGTTGACTCCCTAGCCCCCCCCTTGGATACGGCCTTGTATGTAAGTCGGAGTACATACCACTACACCGGTTCACTGTGCTGTGATATATTGATTCCATGATTCCAAGTCAAAATAATTCGACCATGCATCTGATCCGCTGACGCGAGTTGAACAAATTTCCAACATTAAGTTAGTATATTTTAGGGTTTCAACCAACAGTTTGGGAAATTCTTTTACTCACTAAGGACCTGAATAGCTGTCAGTGTGTAGGAAATATATTAGTAGAACTTGTTCGCACCCCAGACTCCAATCCCGGCTCACGCGTTGCTTCGTTCCGCAAATACTCGCTTTGCACCTCGCATTATGTTCTCCCTTTGCGAGTTTGCAACTCGACCTTGAGGCCACGGATAATGGACTGCTGCGCTTCGCTCGCAGCGGGCAAGCGTCCCGGCCGTCGGCTTCAGATGAGAAGATGCACCGAGTGGGTTTTAAACGGGTAACTTTTGGTATTTTACTTTTTGATCTATTTTGGTGGAACAGGGTGGGCTTACAGGTCGTGTAAAAAAATAAAATGTACAGAATAATCTCCCATATTTATTTTTCTGGATAAAACAAAAAAAAAACACCCCGTTCTAGTACAAAAAATCTCAAAATTTTTAAGGTCAAAAACGTGCTTCCTATTTTGGATTTGTGTGGTTAAAACGAACTCGTCAAAGAGACGGAATACTACTAACGTGTGCACCAAATCGGACGTAAAATACGGCCGTTATAATGCGAATACATATGTGCGTATCAACTCCTATAAAAGCGAGTGTAAGTCCGAGTAACAATATAACAGCTGAGATCACCCATCATCTGTAGGCCTATTAACTGAAACAGAACCTAGCGTAGATTATACTTTGGGGTTATGTTTACAACCTTCAATTAATAATATAATATAATGTCTTGTGAAGTAGATTTTTTGAAATATGAGTTGTAGAATTAATGTAGGAAATAATACGTTATAAGATTAGCTTTGAGGTTATATAAAGAATATAAATTACAACCTTTTATAATCAATATATTCATTTATACAAATTTATAGACGGGATACGCATTCGGAAATATTCGTACATCTTCGAATAACATTTAAACATAATTCGATTATTAGTTTCTTCATCATAATATTAATAACTTCTAAATCATTTGATACATCAATATGAAATGAAAAAGTAATATGTTTATCTTTATTTTGATATAGAACAATGTATATAAATACAAAATTTTAACAAATTGGCCTACAGTTTTGTAATTGTACACATTTACCAGTTTAAAATCCTCGGCATAGTTAGGTAGGCCTAGATAGAGTTTGTTATTTATAAAAAGTATTTTTTTATAAATGGAGTATTTCTTACGTATATAATATTCCTGTGATTTTTCACGGAGGCTTACTACTCTATACAAGGTGATCAACTCAAGATGGCCACCATTGGGATCTCGGAAACCATAAAAGTTACAACAAACTTTAAATGGGTGACCTTCCCGACTTTTTCCCAAGCATTAAAAATACAGTATTAAATTTCCAAAAAATCCGCTATGTTTCCAATATGGCGGCCAACATAATTTTTTCAAATAAAAACCCCTATTTTTATGATGAATTTCGATTGGGGACACAAATTTAATTTTTGTTCTTTTGTAATTTTTCATAAACCCAACCATTTACGAGATTTTCAGCCTCTCAAACATTTTCTATTTTGTGATTTTTTTAATTGGGCCACCATTGGGATCTCAGAAAGTATTAATTTTACAGCAAACTTTAAACGGGGAACCTTTCCTTGTTTTATGAGAAATTAAAAAATTTGTAGTTAAAATATTTCTAAATGGCCGCCATTTTTCAATATGGCGGCCAACTTTGAAATTTCGTATGAAAACCCCAACTTTTTATGACGGATTTGGATTTTACATGGAATTTTAAGACGTTTTTATTCTTGGTGTTTTTTTTTTTTTATAAACTTATCCGTTTAACCGCTAGGAGCTCTGAAAGTTTCAGAAACTCTTATTTCAACAATTATTAGAAGCATGTTTTACCAATAATTTGCAAACAATAAAATTTAACTCGAAGTGCAATTTTTTGTACAACGGGATGTTAAAAAGCTGTTGCAATTTGACAAATACTTTATTTTATACAAAAAACGAACTTCAATTACTGTTAAAAAATCGCTAACGCAACCACTGTGAATTCTTACACAATTTGAATTGTGTCCACGTGTTTAGACGTTACAATTACACGTAGTAGAATTACAATGGGGTATAAATAGGGTTTCTACCCTTATACAAATAAATATAAATCATTAAATACCCCTTAATAAATATAAATCAAACTAACTTAATGCAAGCTATAAAGCAAAAGTTATAGCTTTAATATTATTTTTAAGCGATATAAAAAAACCATTTGCAATTCGATTACTTAAGTCAAAGGGATGAAATGGTATAACTACCCTTAATATTAATAGTCATATATACATTTACGTTTTCTACATGCTCAAAAAACAATTGAAGAAATTTCACGACAAATTTCACAATTTACACATATTATTATTAGTAGCAGGATTGTTTAGATAATATGATCACAAATATAGCCTATTAAAAATTTTGCAGCTATACTATAAACATAATTTTACGATATCTATGCTTCAAATTAAACCAAGCAATAGCGAAGCATTGCCTGGTCCACTAGTAACTAGTATAAATATATACATATACTAGCTGACCCGTACGGCGTTGCCCGTGGTGGTTGGTATTTTCAGTCTTTTTAACGTAATTGTAATCTTTTTAAGTGTTCAGTTAGAGAGTGGTATTTGGCTTTTATATATATATATCTTAAATAATGAAAGCACTATTGTCATAATAATAAAAGATCTGAAATTATGATATTAGTAACTTTGATCCCCCCAAACCCCTCCTAAAATTTCGAAATTTTTCATACCCTTTCTTAGTGAGCACCTATGGCCCTAGAGGAAGCTACATATCATATTTCATTCCAATCCTTTCGGTAGTTTTGAAGAAATCGTGATTTAATAACTTTGATCCCCCAAACCCCGACCCTAAAATTTCGAATTTTTTTAAACCCTTTCTTAGAG
>JAGFPH010002260.1:9325-29529 GCA_018207615.1 Philaenus spumarius | reverse complement strand
GGGGGGTTTGGGGGGATCAAAGTTATTAAAACACGATTTCTTCAAATCTACCGAACGGTTTGGAATGAAATTTAATATGTAGCTTCCTCTAGGGCCATAAGTGTTCAATAAAAAAGGGTTTTAAAAAATTGGATATTTTAGGGGGGTTTGGGAGGTAAAAATGAATAAATCACGATTTCTCAAAAATTACCGAACAGATTGGAATGAAATTTGGTATGTAGCTTCCTCTAGGTCCATAAGTGTTCACTAAAAAAGGGTTTTAAAAAATTGGAAATTTTAGGGGGGTTTGGGGGGTAAAAATGACTAAATCACGATTTCTCCAAAATTACCGAACAGATTGGAATGAAATTTGGTATGTAGCTTCCTCTAGGGCCATAGATGCTCAGTAAGAAAGGGTTTAAAAAAATCGAAATCTTAGGGGGGGTTTTGGGGTGGTCAAAGTTACTAAATCACGATTTATCTGAAACTACTGAACGGATTAGAATGAAATTTGGTATGTAGCTTCATCTAGGGCCATATGTGCTTACTAAGAAAGGGTTTGAAAAAATTCGAAATTTTAGGGGGGTTTGGGAGGTAAAAATGACTAAATCACGATTTCTCCAAAATTATCGAACAGATTGGAATGAAATTTGGTATGTGTAGCTTCCTCTAGGGCCATAAGTGTTCACTAAAAAAGGATTTTAAAAAATTGGAAATTTTAGGGGGGTTTGGGGGTAAAAATGACTAAATCACGATTTTTTCCAAAATTACCTAACAGATTGGAAGGAAATTTGGTATGTAGCTTCCTCTAGGGCCATAAGTGTTCACTAAAAAAGGGTTTTAAAAAATTGTAAATTTTAGGTGGGTTTGGGGGGTAAAAATGACTAAATCACGACTTCTCCAAAATCACCGAACAGATTGGAATGCAATTTGGAATGTAGCTTGCTCTAGCGCCATATGTGCTTACTAAGAAAGTTTTTAAAAAGTTTCGAAATTTTAGGAGGGGTTTGGGGGGATCAAATTTACTAAAATCATAATTTCAGATATTTTATTATTATGACAATAGTGCTTTTATTATTTAAGAACTATATATATAAAAGCCAAATACCACTCACTGCCTGACACTTAAAAAGAATACAATTGCGTTAAACAGACTGAAAATACCAACCACCACGGGCAACGCCGTACGGGTCAGCTAGTAATATATAAAAGCCAAATCCACTGACTCACTGATCATGATTTATCAAAAACTACTGAATGGATTTGAACGAAATTTAATATGTAGCTTCCTCTAGGGACATGGGTGCTCACTTAGAAAGGGTTAAAAAAAATTAGAAATTTTAGGGGGTTTTGTGGCGGTCAAAGTTAATAAATCACGATTTCTCTAAAACTACTGAACAGATTGGAACGAAATTTGGTACGTAGCTTCCTCTAGGGCCATAGGTACTCACTAAGAAAGGTTTTAAAAATTTTAGGGGGGTGGGGGTCAAAGTTAATAAGTTTAGTTTGATTTCTCTAAAACTACTGATCGGATTGGAATGAAATTTGGTACGTAGATTTCTGTAGGGCCGTAAGTGCTGATAAGAAAGGTTTTAAAAAAGTTATAATTCTTAGGGAGGGGGGTTTGGGGGTCAAAGTTACTAAATCACGATTTTTCTAAAACTACTAAACGGATTAGAATGAAATTTGGTATGAAGCTTTCTCTAGGGCCCTAGGTGCTCTCTAAGTCAGGGTTTTTAAAATTCGAAATTTTAGGGGAGTTTTGGGGGTCAAAGTTACTAAAGATCCCCATAAGAAATACATAGTGTAATATATTTATTGATATAATATATTTTTTGTTAATATACATTTAACTTTGATTTGTCTATCCATGCAAAGCCGGATCGGGCCAGCTAGTTATTTATAAATGGAAGTTAAATGTACTATAAATAAATACTACAAAGCCTTAAAACCCCGAAAATAACTTTGAAAGCCCGGTACGTTGGCGTTTTCTGCCAAATTAAACAGTTGTAAACGTTTGGCGAAAATCAAAAATAATTCGATCTCGCAGCTGAACCGCTGAGTTGAGCAAATTTCTAAAATTAAGTTTATATGTTTTACGTTTTCAACCAAATATTTGGGAAATTGATCTACTCATGAAGGAGCTGAATAGCTGCCTGAGTGTACGAAATATATCAATAGAATTTGTTTGCACCTAAGCCTTCAGCTTCGATTCACGCGCTCTTTCTTTCCACTCGCAGTGGAAAACCTTGCTTTGCGAGTTTGCACGCAAACCTTGCGGGCTCGGGTTATGAACTGCTTCGCTTCCCTCGCATCGTGCAAACTCGGCCATCGGTCTCGGATCAGAAGACACGGTAAAATCCACACGTAGATTTGAACCCGGTGCTTTTATTGTATTTTACGTTTTGATCGATTTTGGAGAACCAAGCTAGCTATATACGGACGTCAGGACCCAAGGTCGGGAGTAGCAAATGATCACCGATCATGGTATCCAGAACAGGTTTTGGGGGTCATTAAAAATCATATATATATATATATATGTGTGTGTGTGTGTATGGATGTGTTCGCACTCTAGAGGCCGCATTTTAAGTCCGATTTGATTCAAATTTGGTACACATGTTGGTTGTCTACGTCACTCGGACGAGTTCGTTAGCCGAAAAAAATCCAACAACCGGAAGCACGTTTTGTGACCGGAAGTAACTATTTTTTTAGATTTTTCCTACTAGAATGAATTTGTTTTAGAGTTTTTACTAAAAATATAAATGTAGGATGTTATTCTGCACATTTCGTTTTTTTACGCGACTTTATAGCTTGCTTGATTCCCCAAAAATCGATCAAAACGTAAAATACCATAAAAGTACCCGGTTCAAAGCCATGTGGTGGACTTTACCGTGGGGTTGGCGTGCGAAGCACGCATTGCATTGTGTATTAAAGATACTCCCGATTCGGGTTTTGGCGTGCGAAGCACGCAATGCTTTGTGTGTTGAAGATACCCCCAATATTCGGAATGGCGTGCGAACAATTTTGCAGCTATTCAGCACCGTCGTGAATAGACCTATTTCCCTATAAACTTAATTTTGGAAATTTGCTCAACTCACGTCAGCGATTCAGCTGAGTTTTTGAATTATTTTTTTATAAAACCCCAAAAATAATTTATTCTAGTACGAAAAATTTCAAAAAAACAATTAATTCCTGTCAAAAAACTTGCTGCCGTTTGTTGAGTTTTGTTTTTGCTAACGAACTTAAAACCAACGAGTGTACCAAATTTGAAATGGATCAGACTTAAAATGCGACCGTTAGAGTGCGAACACATACATACATATATTATATAATTTTTTATAACAACCCAAAACGTATTTTGGGGATCATGCTCGGTGCTTATTTACTATTCCCGACCTAAGGTCAGACCATAAGGGTCACTGCAATAGCTCTTCTTTCTTATGGAAATTCGCCAATAAGACCGCTATAATCAAACACGTAAGTGCTTACAATCGATACTCCAGTCGCATTCGAGCCTCTTAATAATGCAATAGCATCAGCTGACCTTCTCAAGATCCACTGATTTCGATATACTCGAGTGATAGCACACCTTCAATCTGTTTAGGCTTTAGAGCGTAACAACCATCATTGCTTTCCACTTCAGGCGAAGACTACAACAAATTTATTTTCAAAGTGTTAATGCGGTTGGCAAACATTGAAATAGAATTCTAAACAAGAACTAAACCAACAAAATGTGTTCAAATACAATCTCTGTTCCTCGTAAGCATGCGCACTTACCGAGCAGTGTTCGGGTAAACATAGCGTTTAAATGCCTGCACGTTTCTGTTTTTATTGACCAACTAATTTGAAAACAAACACCGGGAAAACGGAATAGCAAGCGTTAAATCAGCGAGTATTTGGTAAATAAAAGCGGTATTTTTATTTACTCAGGAAACATAAAACTTCCGTGTGTTTGGTTACTCGGTTTGTTTGGTAGTTGTTTAAACAAACCGCGTGCGTGGTGTCGGTAGCCCAGCATCTTTTACAGTAGCAACGTGTGAGGTTATCTGATGACAGCTTAGGTAGGATGAAGATATTCCATTAGCACTGCCATATTATTAACATACTTTTTTTAGCGAATTTCCATAGGCAAAATTTGTTTGGCGAGATCTAAGGTTTTGTGTAAGTTGTCGCAATTTGGGGAGGGACTTACGTCACAACATTAAAGCCAATGATTACGCTGCAGAAGAACTTTGTTCGTATTTTATCGCACAAACCCAAAACCGAACACAGTGCACTTCTTTTTTTTTAAACTGGATATATTACCTTTTAAACACCTTTTTACTTTCTCCACCTTATACGTAGTATAATATGGGAAAAGTATTGTTTTCGTCCAAATTTTCGAATTTGAATTTTTAGTGGAATTATCTGTTCTGGTGCTCCCTGAACCCCCAAAAAATGTGTAGAGGAATTTTCTGTGTTGGTGCTCACTGAACCCAAAAATATTTTTAGTAGAATTATTTGTTTTCGTGCTCCCTGAACCCATAAAAGTGGTTTTTTTGTGATGTCTGTCCGTGTGTCCGTGTGTCTGTAAGGATGTGTTCTGAGCTGGAGACCATACCAAGGGGGAGACCATTTTAAGGGGTTTTACCCCCCAAAAATTGCCAAAAAACGAGAAAAATCTAAATTTCTCAAAAACGGCTCTAATGATTTTGATAAAATTTTGCTTATTTGTAGCCCTTAATATACCCTATTATATGAAAAAAACCGCATCTTTCTAAAAATTCTCGTTTAGCTAATAATAATAATACCTGATTTTTGGGGGCTTTTGGCCAAAAAGGGGGTTGTTTTTCAAAACATTTTTTCGTGCATCTATACAGGCCTAATTGACATGTTTGGTGCAAATTTGTTCGAAATCGATCGAATAGTTTATATAATAATAATAATATAATATGGATGTGTGTTACATGCATCTAATATTTTCCATGGTAACATTTTCATACTTTTGCAATTCTAAATAACCACCTCCTATGCTACTATTGGGAAGGTAATCAGTTTCAACTAGGAGAAAGTATGTGGCAGTTATCTGGTACCGTTTATTATCTATAAAGTATTGAGACCCATTTTTGACAGAAACGGTGATATCTATGCCACTCTATAGGGAAAAAGAGCTTTGACATTGCGGAATAGATAAAATGTTTTTATACCTAAACCAAATTTAACTATTTATATAAAATCTTATGAAAATAGGCCTATAGCACGAAAGTTTTTAATTGTACACCAGAAAGTGTTAAACATAAATTTTCCAGTTCGCTGCGTAATATTTTGCTGGAACTTGAAGATGTGCATTCTTATTTTAATGTAATATCTTGACTGTTACGTTTTGGTGTTATGTATGGTGTATGGTGTTATGTGACCTTACAAGTATGTATGATAAGTCTGAGTGCCTGTATATAGTGTATATCTACGATGAACTTATCGTGAAATATTTGTATTTAAATAAAAAGAAAGAACGTTTGTTTTGTAAGACATATATAATGGATCTGTGTTGTGTATATGACATTAGTCTATTTAAGTTATAAATAAGTATGCGTTGTTCATAAAAAGACTAGAAGTGACATTTTTGTTTGTAGATTTAAATGTAAATAGTAGTTTGCATTTATTGGGAACTCGGTCGGCTGCAGATCACTCAACCTAGTCTTTGAATTTTGTTTGATGTATGAATACGTATTGTTTTAAAACCTCCCCACGCAGGTTTTATTACCTCGGGGTTTCCACTATCGTTTCTGTATTATTTTACGAGCAGTTTATTTTTGTTTAGTTATTTTTTTTAAATATTGTGTTTATTTGTAAGAATTCAATTATTGTTTTTGTAAATCAGAAACAATAAAAAAACCACCAATCAATCAATTAGCACCGATCATGCTCCCCAGAACTCGTTGTCATTAATTGTTTTAAATATTTTAGATGTTCACGAACAACTACTCGCGAATTAAGTTTTTCTTCAAAATTCGATAAAAGGTTTGCAAGATGTAGATGAATGGAACTGTTTAATCCTGGCACTGCACCCTTAACCCAGCCACCATCTTGAATTGCAACTACGTTCTTACCATAAGAGCAATTTTAAACGGGTAATAATAAGATTACCGGAGTAATAATAATCATAAAATTATTCTGAATGTTATTTTAAAGGTTAGGACAGTCCGAATGTGGATATATTTCAGTTTTAAAATGTGTTTTAAGGGTCTGCTGTAGTGGCGGCCATCTTGGATTTTTATCTCATAGGTGCAATGTTAAATTTCAAATCATTTATTTGGTCTATTTTTTATCATAACATTGTTTCCTAGGCCCCATTTTAAGCACAGTCACAATACGCATCAGTTTTGCTTTTCATATTTTTTATTATTATTATTTTTCATTTGTCACGTAATTGACATTTTTGAAGTACCAAGTTTGAACTTTTTTCTTTCCGCAATAAATTTATAATGAAAAGTGAAGCGCAAGCTGGATCCGCAATTTTATTAAAAATATATATTTTTTTGTCAGCACTCAATTACAAAAGATGGATTTATAAAATGGTTTGAAATGAGGCAATGTCAAAGCGCTCAGCTGCAAGAAATTAGATACGCTCAGCTGCACTGTTTACATACGGCTATAGAGTGAAGCGCTGGCGTCGCCGGTTGCTTTCTCATTTTTCTGGAGCAGACCCTTAACTAAATTTGTTCTTTGACTTAACTCAAAATCAAATTTTGCAATTGTTTTTCTTATTCAATAATGCAAATATCAAAAAATATATAAAGATCACAACATTCGATGTTTAATTACCTTTCAAATAAAAGTAATTTCAATAATTTTGGATAATATGACGAAAACCTCCACGTTATTGTGGAAGCATGTACGCTCCGAATTTGTATTCCTAATCGAGTGTTTAGCCTGCATTCTGGTGGTCATCAGATTAACTTTTTGCTCGCGGAGGAATACTATAAAAGTAATATATCCGTTAATGTTCAATGTGTGAGAGAAAGCTGTGTTTAATAACACATACTACCATACATTGTCACACATGCACATTTCAATAAGTTTACAGTCAGGGTGACATCTGTAACCGTCTATGTTCCGCCTTTATGAGGCTGTCATATATTTGCTAGCGAGAAAATGAAAACCTAGCAAACTCAATGCTAGTAGTGTACAGCTCTGCCACTTGGAGAGCTTCGGTCAACTCAGAAATATTTGTTCACTCCTCCCGAGCCTAAACTTAAATCTCGAAGCGGCAGGAGATAGGTCGGAAAGTCAACGAGGATTGGTGTAGACCAACAACTTTAGGACAGTTTTGGTGTAGTGAGAAATGGGGCGAACACGTGAGGAAAATGCTCAGTAATGGGCTATAGCATCATGGATGAATGTAATATTTTCTCCAACTCTATTGTTAAATAAGCTATTATTAACTCAATTAGAATCACATTTGTAATTGTTCCCACCGCCAGACAAGCGATGATCGTTATCCATAAATAGCTGGTAAAACTTGGGTCTACTAATTAAAGTAGCTACATCTATTAAAAAACGTGAACGTTGTATTTTTATATTTCCTCGTTGACAAGTCATGCTACCTAAACAGGCGTATAGAGCAATTTATTTGTAATTATTGGTTCGTTTTCACTTCAGGATTGGTGTCGTTAACCTTTCATTGTTTCCCATTGCTTTGAGCGACTACCGCAGTATATTAGTAGAAGGCTTCGCTCACCAACCACCGCAAACAGATTATTGTATACTCTGATATTTTCACGAAAAAGACGATTGGTTAGGACAGAGGCACTTGGATGAAGTAGGAAGGTGGGGGTTGTTATGACCTAGATCCTGACACATGAGGGCCAGAGTTATGATTAAGACGAGGCACTTTGCTTTGGGTATGATAGGTGTAGCGGTGGCCTGGATTTAGACGCATGCGCAGTAGGGCCAGAGTTTTCCGTGAATGACAGACATTTTGTATATAATAGAGAGTTACACGATCATCTATATAGAGAAGGTCTAGCACAGCGACCAAGGAATAGTATAGACTGGCAATGTCGCGCAAGGCTTGAAGCCTATTCACCTATGAGTGGTGGGGATGAAAACGTCTGACTCCGCTACTTCCGAGCGTCAGAGTTATTGTTCGTACAGTTGGCAACGTAGCTATTTAAGATGCAGATTGTGGGTTTTTTAAGTGAAAAAAATATGAAAAAAGGTTTTATAGGTTTGCAGACTAGTTTTGTTAGTATTTCAGTGACATTATTAGTTTGATTGGAATTATATTTTAAATTTTCTTAGATTTCTTTTAAATTCGCAATTATAGTCTATCTATTTAGCGAATATTTTTGTGAGTAAAGTTAGCAACATTGCGATTTAAGATGGATATTGTGGTTTTATTTTTTATTCTAGGGGGGCTAGGATTGTTTTATAGTTATAATTTTGAATAAAATATTGTTTTCTTTCAAAACCGTATAACTCATTCAGTTTCCTTATTGTTATTGTTCTTATTACACAATTTTAATATATTAACAATTTTTATTAAATTATAATTACTCGGACCATGAATGTATGGTACAATATAGTGATAGAACAAGCAATAGCGCTACAAATTAATGACAAGACTTGTAAATACACTAGATTAGCGATGGTGTTGTCAGCCCACCGGTTCACAAAACAATCAAACCAACTCGTCACTATATACCACAGCCTACAGGCTAAACTAAGCATTTTACAAAGAAATAATGTGAAAAATATTTTTTTCTTTTTTGGTAGATTTCCAACAACTTTTACGTTTTGACAAATCACATGCACCAAAAATACAAAACTTTCTCGCTATGCCTAAATTTCATGTCATATGTCTAAACACAACGTTGACTTTCTTTGTTTTATATTTTTTCCCGCTACATAAAATATATTTTTCTATTTTTGTTTGATACCGTCAGCACGGTCATAGTGTTTTAAGCAATGTTTTAAAATTTCAGAATTTTATCTCAACACTAAGTGTGTGTTCAAACGGTGTTAATGAAACGTGGCGAATTAAAATGTGTACCGGTCGCGGACAGAGAATCCGGTGTTTTCACCTATGAGTAGGCGTGGTCGGCTTCAACTCCCGTAATGCGTTGTACATGGGCTTTGCCAGTCGATAGTATTCCTTGCTCGCTGGTCTAGCACGGCCCATGGCCTCAAGATGCGCAGTAGACTCGGAGTTGAAGTACGGGTTTCCAATAAATATCTTGTCTCTGCTTGGTATCCCTTCCCCTCCAGCGGACTGCGTCCCCACTTGCCTAAATTCTTCATTCCCGTCAATGCATCTGAGAGCTCATGCTACATCTGACGAATAATACATATATAATCAAATCGTGCCTGTCTGCTTGTGACGGCTGAGAAACGGCTGAGGGTGTAAAGTTGGGTTTTAAACCATTAGATGCAGCATTTATTCGGGACGTTTGGTAGAAACCAACATACGAAAAAGTCCATTCGTTCAAAAGTTGTTACTATTTCGCCCTATTTTGGGCATGTTTCTGCTTATAACTTTAGACTGGTAACAGCTATACTCAATTTGATATACTCATTGGATTCAGCTGGACGAGTTCTTTCAAAATACCACTGAGCCGGTTCTGTAGGTTGCATAGTTTAGGAGTTATAACACAAAAGGTGTGAGTTTTTCTTTGACTTTTTGGTTTACCAACTTTTCAACGGTAGGTTTTATGAACAATTTTAACCCACTTTGGCGATTGATTATTTAATTCTCCGACGAGATCCAAGGGGTCAAAATGCAAAAAGGTTTGATAGGTTCTGTCGATAGTCTTCCTTTAAGGTATTAATTGCCGGCCGTAACTTTTGAACTGTTTGTCGGTAGGGTGCAGATATCTACAATGTTTACGCAAAGTATTTTCTCAGCCCATTTTTCACTTGCACAAAGTCGCTGGTACAGCTGTGTTACTAAATAACTAGGACATACTAGGGATAGGTAAGTAGTTTAGAAAACCTATATTCTAATACAGATTAGTTATGTCAGGTTAGCTAATAATTTATTTAAGATGAGATTAAAATTGCTTTGTTTTATGCTTTATACTGATCGGAGATATCCAAAGTTTATTTCTTAAAAATACTAACATAAAAACAGCATTTATTTCAGATCTGCTTTTTTTTTCAAAGACTAACTAATACTATATTTGTTATTTTATTGTTTTGGCAATTACATACAAAATCATCTGTCATGAGCTGTTAAGATATTTTTGTTAAAAGCAATGTTAACATAATAGAACTTAATATTTCTTTATAGAAACATTCGAGGGCTCCGCCCCCTGCTCGCTTCGCTAACATCCACGATAAATCCAATGCAAAGAAACTATTGTATATTCTGATATTTTCAAATGTCAATTGATTAGGACAGAGGTACTTGGATCGGTTTAGGGCAGTGGGGTAACGGTGACCCAGATCTTGATGCAAGCGACGTGAGTTAGGTTTAGAGTTTTTGCCCGAATAAAAGGCATTTTGCTTATTTAATAGAAGAGTACATACACAATTTATAATTTATTAATAAGAGAAGACCATTAACTTATGTTTAACTTAATGTAAACTTAAACCTAAGATATAATCAGGAAACAAAATTATATTTTGACTGATAACGAATCTAATATAAAGGAAAAAAACAATAAAAAGGGAACAAAGGATTATACAATAATCTATGGATTTGCCTGTGTAAAGGATTGCCGACCCGACTTTACTAAATACAATGGAATATACAGGGTGTTTTTCCCATAACCGCCTTTTTGTTTCACTAAATCATTTTTATCAAGAAATCGGTCTGACCGATTGAGTTCAAACTTGACATGAAGTTAATCTAATTTTTAATAAAATAAGCGATATTAAAATCACGCCTTTAAAAATGGTGACCGTTTGAAAACTTCAAACCTAAATGTCAAGACATCTTTTTTTAGCCCTTTTTAATTCTGTATCTGATGATGCAACAGTCGGAACAATCGGGTGAAGGATAATAGTTCAATTATGTGTACTAATTGGTTTGTTCAACCCGGCATCCTATATTAACACAGTAAACAACAATATTGTGGTTACGTGTGTTGTTATTATCTTTAACTTAACTGTTATCCTTCGTCCGATTGTTTTGACAGTTAAGTACACCATCCGATGAAGGGATACAAAACTGACGTTTTGACATTTTTGTTATAACGTACTGTTTTTGGGTAATCTAGGTTTGACATTTTCAAACCGTCGCCATTTTTAAACGAATGGTTGGATGTAATCGGTTATTTGACTTAAAATAGATCCTTGTTAGTAGAAACTTTATGTCAAGTTTGAACTCAATCGGTCAAACCATTTTCTAGATATCAATTATTTTGTAAAAAAACACATATCCACAAAAGGGGACCAGAAGGTTCGGGGACGCCCTTTATATTAGATCCGAACTTGGATTTATAATTTACATTATAATATTAATGTAAAAATGTAAATATAAATACCCGTTGTTTTTAACTAGAAATTAAAAACGTATTTTAAACGGCCGGTTAACATTTTTGTATCTTGTTATTAGTTTTTTTTTATTGATATTTTTTTACAATTTGTTTTATGTTACTTATTTTATATTTTCTTAAAGAAAATCAACCTAAGGAGTTTAAACGATTACTTAATTTTCTTAGAACACTACTTTGGTGGACACTGTATTTGGTAACGGATTAGTTCTGAGAGCGATAAATTACTTAGTATGTTTATATTAAGTGGATTATCACAGTCGGTACTTCGTTGAAATTGCATAATAAGGTAAAAATAAAAGTTACACAAAATTTCACAAAAACAACAATATAATTGTAACAGCTGTTTTCTTCGCTAAGCATCTTATCTTCGGACGGTGGCGTCTCTACAGCGCCGAGGGTAAATTAGTCTCCACAGCGCCGTTGCCATAAATTATCAAAGGGTCTGCTCAGTGATGCAGAAGTGACGAGGGTTAATATCTTCTATTTTAAATGGTTTTCAATGCAGACATGATACGCCTCGAATTCTACAGTAACATAATGAATGTATGTACTTTTTATGTAATTTTATCTCGTACTTTTGAGATGTTTGCAGTTAATCTTGAATGACTATGTAGAGCCACTTATATATTACTAGAGTGATTTGGTTTTAAACTAAAAATACAATGTTACTTTAGAATTCGAGGAGTATTTTCTTAGGTTAGGTTAGGTTAGGTTTGGTTAGGTAATGCCTGCAATAAAATGTATGCAAAATTTGCGTCATTCCTTGATTTGATTTGTAATTTTAAACCAAATCATTCTAGCAATATACCAGGTGTCTTAAAAGCCCCCCCCCCCTTAAACTTTTATTAAAACAAACAAATATCATTTTTGAAACGATACTATCTTAGCCCAAAGTATCTTTTGAAGCAATCGGAAATTTTGAGTGTCCCCTGAAAATGGGGGATTTTGGGGGCAACTCAAAATTTTTGAATGGGAAGTATGGTCATGTGATAACTCATTTTAGAGGTACATTTAAGACTAGGAAAATTACATAAATAAAATAAAAATCAGATCACCAAAACCAAATGGCGGCCCTAAATGTGTTGAAATAAATCGACATAAAGTTGCTAATATCTCGAAAAGGAAAAGTTTTAGAAACAATTTCAAGAGACAAAAAATGTTTATTTCAAAGTGCTTGACCGAAAATATTGCTTTCAAATCGATTTTGTAAATTTTAAGTCGACTCCTACATCTTAAAAAATAAAAAATAAAAATAAAATTTACGAAATCGATTTGAAAGCTATTTTTGAGGTCAAGCAATTTAAAATAAACATTTTTTGTCTTTTGACATCTTTCCGAGATATTAGCAACTTTATGTAGATTTATTTCAACACGTTTAGGGCCGCTAATTTGTTTTGGATGGTCTTATTTTTATTTTATTTATGTCATTTTCCTAGTCTTAAATAGACCTTTAAAATGAGAATTTCCTATTGCTTCAAAAGATACTTTGGGCTAAAATAGTATCGTCCCCCAAAGGATATTTGTTTGTTTTAACAAACACAAAAGTTAAGGGGGGGGGGACTTTTAAGACATCTGGTATAAGTGGTTCTACATAGTCATTCAATATTAACTGAGAGCATCTCAAAAGTACGAGATAAAATTACATAAAAAGTACATAAATTCATTATGTTACTTTAGAATTCGAAGCGTATCACGCCATTACCACGGTTTGTTGCTTTTTTGAATTCCAATTCGGCTGTCAAAACTGTCAGATTATGACAGGTAGCCCGCTCGGCGCTGTGGAGATGGATTCTCTTCGGACAACTAAAATGTACAATGTACAAAACAACTTAAGACCGACATCTATGTTATGAGGGGGTGGGGGTGGAATAGCAAGGGACGGTGGCTGACCTTGGAGACTGAGAAGGGAAAGATTGTGTAAATACATTGGAGTTCAACAAAGAGGATGAGTTATGCACTTACTCATTTAGATTAGAAGCGTGGCAATTCAGAAGCGATCCGTTTATTTATAAAATTTAGAAACTATTTATTTTGTTACTTTTTTGTTCAATATGACATGTAATACTTTAACATTATTAATGAGATTAAAAGTATGGCCTGTATCTAATAACAGTTTAGCAAAATTTGACTCTGTTTTACCATGCTTCCAATAGTATTTGGTTTTAATGGATTGACCTGTTTGACCTGTTTGACCTACACATTCACAATTAATTTTGTAAACACCACTATTATCCAATAAGCCTTGCTTATCTTTATTGGACCAATGAAGACGAGTGAATAAGGTAACTAACGTATACCGATAATTTCTGAAAATAAGTGTAAGAAACTTATTGTTGTGTATAACAACAAATTACAGTAGAACTCCAGTTATCCGAATCAATTGGGACCGGATCCCATTCGGATTGTCAAAAATTCGGATAGTTGGATTTTTTCCGAAATAAGGGTCTATTTTAAACTTTTCTGGATTGGCTTCGCGTTTACGCGACTGGAGTAAACTATCTGCACATACTACGGTCGCGTATACACGTTTGTTAACTTTAACGTTTGAGTACTATCATCGCGTTAACACGTTCACTGCTAAGGACGCACATGTGAGCTTGACACTGAACACTATGAGAAGCGGCCGACGCACAGTGCATTGCACGCCAACCCCCGTATTGGGAGTATTTTCCATACACAATGCATTGCATGCTTCGCACGCCTACCCGCATTTAGGAGTATTTTCAATACATAAAACATTGCGTGCTTCGCACGCCAACCCCCGTATTGGGATTATTTTCAATACACAGGGCATTGCGTGCTTCGCACGCCAACCCACTTCTTAGGAGTATTTTCACTGCACAATACATTGTGTGCTTCGCTCTCCAAGCCGCATATTAGGAGTATTTTCAATACACAAAACATTGCGTGCTTCGCACGCCCATTTTAAGCCTATGTGCTACAGCACGCTTAGACAGAATCATTATTTTGCAAATCGCAGTACGTTCCCGTCTTAATTTTTGTTTCAGAAATTCTGAAATCGATTCGGATAATCAGCGATTCGGATAGTTGGAGTTCGGATAATTGGAGTTTTACTGTAAACAAATGCTGACGTAAACCAAAAGACACCTCTCCAAAACTGCTTTCTGCCCCAGGTGTTTAGTGGTTTCTTGTAGTATTTAGCAAGAATTTCACTAATTTACAACTTTAGTTAATTGGCGTGCCACGAATTTGACATACTTGAAACATTATACAGTAGTATGGATTAGCAAACACCTGTAACACGCAACAGTAATTACACTAATGGTTTAGGCTGCGTGTGTTGCTCAAACCTTGTCTCTTTAACATATTCAACATACTGGAATAATTCCGTTGATGGAAGGCTTTTTGTTTGTAATTTTTTCGTTGAAAACCTATATTTCGAAATGAAACTTTCACTGATAAAAACCCTTAAGCCTAATTGGAATTTACCGAAGCGGGTGCCTCTTATCCTCTCATAACCCACGGTACAATTTTGAAAGTGAAATTCAACTATTTGCCCTATTTTTGCCAAATACATCGATAGTTGATTATAAATATATTCATGGTTGTCTAAGGCAATTTAAATATTATATACCTTTCGTGGATTATATTCTATTTTATTTATTCTTCCGTATAAGTTTAATGTGCGGAAGTAAAAAACTCCTAACCAGTTCGCCAATAACAACTGTAATAAATTCATGGAAATGTAAAAACACAATAGGCCATATTTATACAACTGATTGAAATCCTCGCAAGTAAAAGGTAAAAGTATAAGGTTTTGGTTTCCAGTAAAAGTTTTACTTTTTCTGTACCTATAATGATTATACTCGCAAATATTAATGCAAGCATTACATACTTACGAAATTATATTATTGATATTCGCAGACATTCGTGCAAAGTCGATTATTTCCGCTAGCATAATTTGTAATTTTGTTAAATATTTTTATATTCAGGCCTTTCTATACAAACAAAGATAAAGGTCTATGCGAATATTTCAAATTACTCAAAATATTGTTTGACATTCGATTTTTAGTATCATTTAAAACAATTACTTCACCATTTAAGTTTACTAACACGGATAATATTATTGATTTTACTACATACAGTATGTTCATTTGAAAACTTCAAACTCGTATTAAAAGGCTTATCAAAATATAAAAATTCTATAAACGGTAGTGTATAGTACTAATTGGGGAATACAAAAATTTCAAAATGGGGTGCTCACCCCCAATGCCCCCTTTACCCGAAGTTAAAATTTTGAAATGGCAACGCATACCTTGTGAAACCTCAAATTGAAGCTCATAAAAATGCTGTATTTTGGTGGAAAAAAAATTGAAATCGGTAAAGCCGTTTAGTATCAGCAGAAAATAATGTTATTTCTTACACAAAAATTATGAACTACTACTTACTGCTAATAACACAACACCATTACTTACTGAATGCAATGATGTTGCCAAAAAGCCAAAAATATTTGTTTAAAAACAATTTCCAATTTTTGTATCAGTATTTGTAGGTGATAAGGACATGTAAGTGTCTTATCATTCTTTTATTTTCCTTATCTACAATATTTGTGGAGACTGGTTTGGTAAGAGGCTATCTCTGGACATATTTTGAGTTTCAACACACCAAAGTTCGCCAATTTTGAAATGCTCAGTGATAGTGGTGCGTGTTGTACGTCTTGCTTCACAAGGAAAATGGTTTACAGCTTTCAAGAAAGAGTTGAGATTATTTTTATCTATGGATCAGAGAATAAGTGTGCGAATAGAACTGCTAACATCCTGAAAGGAATGTGCCGCCTAGGTACATCATAGATTTAGTTACAAAATTTACTGAAAGCGGTTAAGTAATAACAAGAAAAGGTCTGGTAAAAGAATTGTAGACGAATTACCTCAAATTGAAGTGATTCATAATGTTGTTGAAACACCTAATAAATCCATTCGTCAACTTGCTGTTGAAACGGGATTATCTGTTGGTTCCGTTCACAAAGCGTTGAAAATGAACAAATTTCATCCTTACAGAGTCCAAGTTTGTCATGAACTTAATGAAGATGATTATGACCGTCGAATTGACTTATGTGAACAAATGAGTACACTCATTATCGGTAGTGAAAATGTTGTGAAAAACATTTGCTTCAGTGATGAATGTACATTTTATGTTAACGGTTTTGTTAATAAACACAATTTCCGATTTGGTCAGACCAAAACCCACATGTATTCGTTGAAGAAAAATACCAATGACCTAAAAAAATTAATGTTTGGGCAGGAATACTTGGCAACACTACTACTGTTGGACCTGTATTTATTGAAGGAAACTTAAATGGAGAATTTTATTGTACTTAGATTTGCTAGAAAACACTATTTACTCTCTTATTGTGGAAACGCTTGAAAACCAGGTAAATGAAGAAGGCCAGTTAAATTTAGATGCGGATAATATGCTTTATTTTCAACAAGATGAAGCTTCTGCACATTATGCTCTTCCTGTACCACAATGGTTGGATGCACACTACCCGGAGCACTGAATCTGTAGAAGAGGATCAATTGAGTGGCCGGGAAGGTCTCCAGACCTAACACCTTTAGATAATTTTTTTTTGTGGGGTCACTTAAAATCAATAGTTTTTAAAACAACACCCACCGGTGTTCAAGACTTGAAAAACAGGATAACTGCTGAGTGCAGGGGCTAAAACAGAGAAACTTTTAGAAAGGTTGGGCAAGAATTTGAAAATAGGTTATTTTATTGCTTGAACAACAATGGCTACCATTTTAAACATTTGATTTGAAGTTTACAAAGGATTTACAACGGTATTCAGTGAGTCATTTTGTTGTTATTTAGTAGTTAGTAATTGCTGTGTAAGAAATAACATTATTGGGTGTTGATACCAAACGGCTTGGCCGATTTCAATTTTTTTTTCACCAAAATACAGCATTTTTTATGAGCTTTAATTTGAAGTGTCACAGGGTATACGTTGCCATTTCAAAATTTTCACTTTGGGTAAAGGGGGCATGGGAGTGAGCTTACCCATTTGAAAATATTTTTTTTTTATTTGCCCAATTAGTACACTCCCGTTTACAGAATTTGGATACTTGGGCTATATATATTTTATTAAGAGTTTGAAGTTTTCAAATAAACACTCCGTTTATAAAATCCAAATACCACTGATTCACTCGTCACTAAATCTCAAAAACCACCGAACGGATTGGAATAAAATTTGGGATGTAGCTTCCTCGAGGGCCCTAAGTGCTCGCTAAGAAAGGTTTTTACAAAATTCTAAATTTTAGGGTTGATTTAGGGGTCAAAGTTACTAAGAATACCCATCAGAAATACAAGGTGTAATATATTTATTGATTTTTTGTTGTTGTTAATATACATTTGACTTTGATTTGTCTATCCGTGCAAAGCCGGATCGGGCCAGCAAGTGTTTAGAAACTAAACACTCTTAGTTAAAGAACCATCCGCTATGCAGCGTTACAAGTGGGTTTTATTTTTAAACAACTTCACTTTGTGCCCGTAGCGTTAATGAGTGGAATAACGAAAAAAAGTTGACTTACAGCCGGAATCGAACCTAACTGCTCCATTCGTCATGTTAAACTAACGTATTTCTACTATGAAATTTCATTATAATAGTCCAATGACTTTGAAAGTCAAAAATACCTAAATAATAATTTATGATGGCCGACCTACAGGAGCAGGCAGACCTCAAAGTTCATTCTACTTTTAAGAGTTGAAGATATATAAGTTCCCGGGAACCGATTTTGTTAATATTCTGACTTGCGATAGTTTCGATCAAGCTCGATATAGTGTCTACTAAAAGAGCAATGTATTTTTGGAACGAAATTCCTTAACCCGGGTTGCGGTACGAGTTAACAAATAGAAAATGTAATGCGTAACGAAAAAAAGTGTTATTAATTGGTTGCTATGGCAATGACAAATATAAAATACGAGTAATGAAAAAGCATTACCAAATGGGTTGCTATGGCAATGAATGTAAATACATTCAAGAAACATGTGTTTTGGTTCATCAATTTTTAAATTAAGAGACGATCAGTTCCGTCCGGCGTAGTTCAGATATTATCGTCAAGCGCTGAAATTTTAGGTTAGGCCTGAAAAGTAATTTTAAGTCTAGGTCTAACCTAAAACTATTTTACGTATGTTGCCGTTAAGACGGTTAAAATAAATTAAGCATACACATAATAATTTTAGGTAAGGTCTAAACGGATGAATCAACTATTTATGTTTATTGAATGTATTTACAATGAATGGACATTTAACTGTGTTTACCATCTTAGCTTTGATGTTATAATTAATTCCACACGTTTATTATAATAACATTAAACGTATGGGAAACAGTAAATATTTGTATGAAAAACCATCTAGTAATAAACGGCAATTAAAAGATTAAAATTATGTGTGTATGTTGCAGTTAAGGCTGGTAAAATAATTGAAGAAAAGGCTTGATAAACTTCGATCCTGACGGGGTTTCCCACAACAGCATACATTTACTTTTTTGTGAACTTATGTTTTGTTTTCCAATAGTTTTAATAAACGTTTATGTTTTTATGTTACAGGTAAGGAAGAATAATCAGTAAACATTGTAAGCGTAAGTGAAATCTTTTTTGAAATTGCTATCCTTCAAAAATACCTTAATATTATATTGTTAATGCAAGTTTTAAAATTCGACGACGCTGCTAAACCGCTGACGTGAATCATATGTTTTAGGGTTTCAACCAACTATTTGGGAAATTGGTCTACTCAAGAAAGCGCTCAATAGCTGCCTCTTGTACGAAGTAGGCCTATATCAGTAGAATTTGTTTGCACCTCGGCCTCCAACCCCGGCTCACGCACTGCTTCGGATCAGAAGCTCCCACGTGGATTTGAACCGGGTACTTTTACGGTACTTTAGGTTTTGATCGATTTTGAGTTAAACGGGCTACAAGGTAGTGTAAACAAGCAAAATATGCAGAATAATCTCCTATATTTTAATTTTTTTTTTAGACAAAACCCCATTCTGCACAAAAGTTTCACTCAGTATGATAAATCTAAAACAATTCACCTCTGGTAGATATTTTTGGCTAACGAACTCGTCCGAGAAACTTAGAAAACCAACGTGTGCATCAAATTTGGACCAAATCGGACCTAAAGTGCGGCCGTTGGAGAGCGAATGCATATCTATATAGGCCTACATACAAATCTCGTGTCAGTGTTTGTTATTGAATTTTTCCGAAACGGCTTCACCAATTTTTTTGAAATTTTTGTGTATATTATTGTAGGTCCGAGAATAGGTCGTAGGCTATTTTGTATACCCCTAGGTGATAAGGGTTGTTAGTATCATCCCCTAAAACAATACATATTAATGTTTATACTTTCCTTAAAGCTAGAGAGCTGAAATTTTTTTAACTTATGTCTTACAAGATACATATAAAATACAATCCAGTTTTATATTTTTTCACGTTCTGCTAAGGGGTGAAAATGTAGTAACAACCCCTAAAACTATAAATATTAGTTGAATGCCTAGAAACGTGAAATTTGGTACACATATTATTCATAGGCGCTAGAGGCGCACTAAAAAAGGATTTTAAAATATTTGGATTTTCAGGGTTGAAACAACCCCTAAAACAATAAATATTGTTTGTTATACTTTCCTTAATGCTAGAAAGCTGAAGTTTTGTACATTTATTTTTACAAGATACGTATACAATATAAACCCGTTTTACTTTTCGTTACGTGCTGCTAGGGGTGAAAATGTGAGAA
>JAGFPH010002259.1:195912-209778 GCA_018207615.1 Philaenus spumarius | reverse complement strand
AACAGAATTGTAATATTATACAAGAAACTGAATGTTTGTTCGTGCAAGAAACTGTATGGTAACATATTGTTTTATAAAATTAATAACAGAAAAATCTGAAACGAGACTATTACTAACTGATATGTTTCTCCTTTATATAGCACAAAAGGCTACTATATTTTAAACTGAAATTTGCTGAAGGCTTATAGGCTGTATCTTTGGTTAAAAGAAATGGCTGTATAGGTTAAATTTACTTATGGATTAACAAAATTATCCTGTAACTGCAGATATATAATTACAGTTAAAATTTACAACACTACAAATTAATATAGCAACTCAGATGGAAATATAATTAAGAAATGGTTTAAATGGTTACCTGGTAATTGATGTCAAAAGTGTTTAAACGTATTCACACGTTTTGTGAACTAACGAAACTTGACGTCCGCTTTACGATATGAATGACTTTCGCGACATTACTGGGTTTTTTTATTTATCGCACTTTTGAAAGACTATTTTTGATTAAAATAGCTAGTTCACGTTTCACTTCGCATTTTGCAAACGTTCACGTTGCCATGAGGTTTTCAAGTCTTTTATGTCGGTCGCTGAACGAAGGTCTGTACAAGTTCAAGGTTAATTATAAAAAAAATTACTAAAGAAAGATTTCATTACTTGTCTTTATCTACGCATGCGCTTGGCAATGTTAACAGTCAGCTGATTGGAGTTACGTCCTCTACCCGCTAGGTGCCGTGGGCGTTCAGTGTATTGAGCAGGGAAGCAGTTTAGTTTAATCAGAAATGTCTTTCTGCTTCAAATAGTGACGCGCTATTTAAATAACGGCACAATTTCATATTGATAATCTAAATTCTTGGAAGAGAATACTTAATAATTTACTAGCTGGTATATGTGACTTCGCTCGTAGATGTGACTAAATAAATAAAAGGACTATTGAACAGATATTGTGCCTTACCATTACACCCAATTAAATAAAAACTATTTTAGATCAGCGTTCCATTCCACAAAAACGCACAGTGAGTTTCGCCCAAATCGATCTATTTACCCCTTTTAGGCCTACGTAAATTATTAGCTATTGATCAATAAACGCTAAATCTCGTTTTCCTCCAGTTTGCTGCTCATGACTCCCGAACGAACATACTAACAACAAATCCAGTGTTTGAGGTGTATTTAACATCTGAGAGTACATTTCACATTATTGCATACTGTTTTGATATACAGGGTGAGTTTTAAATGCCCCCCCCCCCTAATTTTTTCCGCATTTCTTAAGATATCGACTCCAAAAACCGCCGAACATCATTGATTAGTTTAGACTTTCTTTTGATGAGGTTCACATTTTTGGACGCCATCTTGGATCCGCCATATTGGAATGAACTTTTATTTTTTAAATGTAAAGGTATGGTTGTGACCCATCATTTCAAACTATTTTTTTTCCGTAGAACATGATGCCGCAATCGGTTTTTAATTATCTGCTTTCGTTCTCGAGATATTAACAATATTGTAAAAAATTGGAATTTTCAAAAATCCCTTGTTTTATTGAATTTTTTTTTTAATATCGACCCTTTATCATCAGATATCACAGTTTGGCAGTAGCTTATAGATTTTATTAAGTTATAAATTTGTGCTGCCGTCTTCAGTAAATTTGTTTGATTTCAGTGTATTAACAACTTTTCTCTGCGAAACTGAAGATGGCAGTAAACATTTATAACTTAATAAAAATCTATAAGCTACTACCAAACTGTGATATCTGATGATAAAGGGTCGATATTTAACAAAAAAAATGTAATAAAACAAGGGATTTTTGAAAATTTCATTTTTTTACAAAATTGATAATATCTCGAGAACGAAAGCAGATAATTAAAAACCGATTGCGGCATCGTGTTCTACGGAAAAAAATAGTTTGAAATGATGGGTCACAACCTTACCTTTACATTTAAAAAATAAAAGTTCATTCCAATATGGCGGATCCAAGATGGCGGCCAAAAATGTGAAGCTCATCAAAAGAAAGTATAAACTAATCAATGATGTTCGGCGGTGGTTGGGAGTCGATATCTTAAGAAATGCGGAAAAAATTAGGGGGGGGACATTTAAAACTCACCCTGTATATTTAACGGTTAAACCAGCGAATACAGTAAATTGGAACACAGACGATCTTGTCAAATTGTTAAACTTTTGATCCACATCAGTTGTTTTATTTATAATGGTCGCGTATCGTGTCCGTTCTCAAAACCCCTAATTTTGTCCAAAATATTTACTTTTTTAATTTTTAAATAGGAACCCTAAATATTTCCTATATAAAATGAAGCCTAGATTATTCTCTGAAAAGTCCTCTTCATTCAAATGAAAGTTCCGTCAAAATTGGTTCAACCATTCCAAAGATTAGCCCGGACAAACAGACAGACATACAGACAAATATAAAATAAAAAATGCATATTTTTTTTATGGTAAACTGTGATTATTCACACACATATGAGCTTAGAAAAAAGGTATATCTTATCTTCTAAAGCGAGAGATAATTGTCTGTCTGCTAAATGGATCTGGAATCTCCGTCTAAGAATTTTGGATTTTTTGATTTTATATGGGGCTTTTGGCCACGAGAAATCGATTGGAAATGGTCACCAGTCTGGGAAAATTCGTTTTCTACGTCTTTTTATTAAATTTAAAAGTGTAATTTGTCCATTTTAAACAATACAAAGCACAGTTGATGCAAATGTTTTCAATGTCATTACAATAATCATCTGTTTTCTTTTAAACGAAGCACAGCTGATGCAAATGTTTTCAATGCCATTACAATAATCATTTGTTTTCTTTTAAACTGTATTTTATTAGAGGTAAGCCTAATGTTGTATCTATTTATAGTTACCATGGCAACGAATACTTCTGCTAAATAAACATACCCTTTATTTAGTTGTTTAATGTTATAGGCCTAACCTCAAAACTCAATAATCCAATATTTATTATTGAAATCATAGCCCTGCTGATAATCGAGCTTTAGCTCGATCTCCTGGTACTATTTCTAAATCACAGGCAGACACTTCATTTTACTTTCTCACTATACTATAGTATAGAGAAAGTATAGTGATCGCAAAAAGTCGATGTTGAGATTTTTGTTGAAACATCCGTTTTGGGACCCCTGAGTCCAAAAAGGTGGTTTCTACAAAATGTCTGTCTGTATGTATAAAAAGCTGGAGAGAAAACTATTCGATCGATTTCGAACAAATTTGCACCAAACAAGTCAATTAGGCCTGTATAGACGCACGAAGAAAGGTTTTGAAAAATTTTGAAAAACAACCTCCTTTTTGGCCATAAAACCCCCAAAAATCAGTTATTATTTTTTTATAAGAAAACGGCTTTAACGATTTTGATAAAATTTGGTTTTTGTAACCCTTAATATACCCTACCATTTGCAAAAAACTGCATCTTTCTAAAAAATTTCGTTTAGCTAATAATAGTAATAACTGATTTTTGGGGTTTTTTGGCCAAAAAGGGGGTGGTTTTTCCAAATTGTTCAAAACCTTTTTTATTACATCCATACAGGCCTAATTGACGTGTTTGGTGCAAATTGTTCGAAATCGATCGAATAGTTTTCTCTCTAGCTAATAATAATAATATTTACAAGTTACTCTCCTACTTTGATAAAATTATGAAAACACAGTGAATCTGTTTAATAATTTTAATATGTTTGTGAGAAAGTGTGCCAGTTTCTGGTACCGTTTATTTATTTATACGAATGGAAGATTCATAATCCAAATTGAATAACAATTAATTAATAACATTGTCTTTGAAAGCAAAATCTATAATGTAGGAAAATAGATTTTAAGTTTGTACATTAAAGTATGCTCTGCTATAGGGAAATTGATACTGAAGAGAAAATAATAAAAATAGCTTCAAAGAGCTATAGGACTCCTAGGCTACTTCCTAGACCATTATTGTAAAATTATCTTTAATTAGATTTGCTGTACTATTTAGCTGGTTCTATACGTAGGCGTATATCTAGTTAAAGGAAGGTTTGACACTTATCACATATATTAACGAAATCTGTTAAAGAATATCACAATCTAACTTATTTTAAACAATGATTTTCATTGTATAACCTACAGGAAAAATGTTTATATTTGAAAAATTTACGATATTATTTTGTGAAATACTTATGTTATAAAAAGTATTAACCCTTTTTTAAATGTATGGCTTATAATTTTCTGCTAATTTAATGCTGGTGGTAATATTTACATTTACATTAATAAATTTGTATTCTTCTCAGCAAAATCTGAAAAGTCGTATAATACTTTCATTTAAATTTAACTGATAACTGAAATTTCTGTTATAATTTAGAAAAACAACTTTTTTGTATGTGATATTTCTACTAAGGCTAAGAAACTTTTACCTTGTAACGTTGTAGTAAAAACAAACACGCATTTACTTCAATAACACGGGTAAAACTGAATTGTCGCATAGAAGGGACCAGATGTTCCTGTAAACTTTTAATTAAATATTCTCCTTTCGGAACGTTGCCTTAAACTTAACATCGTTCAACTGTTTATCGTTGATCTTAACTGAATCTTGTTTTAGTTTCTTGAGTTTAATGAACAAAATATTGTCGAATCGAAATATATTTTGAAGAATTAATATTGTGTACGATAATTTCAGTAAGTAATTTAATATCAGAGAATAATCAATTTTAATCCGGCATAAATGTTATCAGGTTCTTCTTATTTAGATAAAAACAAACTTTTACATGTATGTAATGGACTGCAGAAAACCTCATGGAAATATTGCAAAATACAAAGGTCCTACACGTAATTGTTTTATTTTAAAAGAAATAAAAGTAACGTTACAGCTCGTTTTCTGCCAAAGCACAATTTAAATTTATAACAAGAATCTACTGATATTTTTACTTTCTCCACCCTATACGTAGTATATTGAAAAAGTATTGTTTTCGTAAAAATGTTAGAATTTGAATTTTCAGTTGAATTATCTGTTTTGGTGCTCCCAGAAACCCAAAAAATTGTTTAGTGCAATTATCTGTGTTGGTGCTCCCTGAACCCAAAAATATTTTTAGTGGAATTTTTGTTTTGGTGCTCCCTGAACCCAAAAAAGTGTTTTAGAGTGGTGTCTGTCTGTCAGTCTGTCTGTATGTATACACGACCAGAGGGGACACTATTGGTCCGATTTTCATGAAATTTGGTATGTAAGTACTAAACCCTAATATCTCCAGGCGTTTTTTTCATTTTTTTGAATTTTTAATTTTTAAGGGTAATTTTCCCCTAAAAACCCATAAAAAACGAAAAAATGCAAATTTCTCAAAAACGGCTCGAACGATTTTGATCAAATTTTCAGTATTTGTAGTGCTTAAGATGCCAAACAAAATGACACCACCCGCTTTTATCAAAACTTCGGCGTTTTATAACTATGGGGAAATGTTTAAAAATAAACAAGTTTGTGTTGTCAATCTAGCATCGCGGCAGCGGCCGCACGGGGTAGCACCACGGTAGCGAGCACGGCCAGTAATTCAAAGGTCGCGCGATCGAATCCCGCCTGGGACAATCATTTTTTTATACGATTGACGTAGGTAGAATATTATTTTTTTGTTTTGTTCTAAAAAGTAGTAAATAAAATGATTAAAAACAATATTATTTTGACTACAGTAAGTTGGGAGAAAGTTTGTGTCAGTTAACTGATACCGTTTATTTTTAATAAATATTTTTTTTAACTTTTTTTTATTTATTTTTTTAAATTTTCATATTTTTCAATAAACTTGTTAACAAACATCTTCAAGTAACACTAATAAACATCCAACAAACAGAATCTAAAAATGTCTTTAATTGATTCAGAAAACAAATATATGGAACCTAGTCCTAGAAAGAAATCATAAATAGAAGGAAACTACAACATTGCTTGATACAATGTAAAGACGATTTGTGGAATTTCTTTCCCTTTGAACTAAAACGAAAACTCCCCTTTTATGTAAAATGCAACAATAAATATCCCACGCACTCCTTTAACGTGTTTTGTTCCAAGAAAAGGACCGTCAAATTGTGTACTCTGCTTACTGTTTAGCATTTCACATTTCTGTTGGAAAGGAAAACAATACATTTAACTGGTTTAATTTTACAACGTTGTTTCCTAAATTATTTAGGTTTTCGTGCATAAATTCTGTAACATACTGGATTCTCAAGGCGGTTTAATTATTAGCTTCAAAGTTGTGTGCTCATATTAAGGGTGTGCTTCAGTAAACGAGAAAGCAGCCTGCGACCCCAGCGCTTCACTCCATAGCCGTATCTAAACGATGCAATTTCTTGCAGCTGAGCACTTTGACATTGTCTCAATTAAAACCATTTTATAAATCCATCTTTTGTAATTGAGTGCTGAAAAAATTTTAATCTATATATATATAAGCGAAATACCACTCACTCACTCACTCACTCATCACGATTTCTCAAAAACTACCGAACATATTGAAATTAAATTTGGTATGTAGCTTCTTCTAGGGCCATAGGTGCTCACTAAGGAAAGGGTTTGAAAAAATTCGAAATTTCGACCTTCCAAACAATATTATGATAAAAAATAAACGAAACAAATGGTTTTGAATTTAAAATTGTTCTTATGGGATAAAAGTCCAAGATGGCCGCCACTACAGCAGACCCTTAATTGAATTTTATTTAGATAAAATGAATGAAATCGAAAATAATTTAACATGTTTTGCTTTATGAGAGTTTTATTCAAAAGTTACAATATAAACCAAAATAAAGTGCAACTGTAAAGTTTTGTTAATTACAATAATGTTGGATATATGTGATTAAAGTATTTTGTCATAACTTCATAACTGGTCATCCGAATTGGCTATGTTCTATATGAAATGTCATGTTAATCTAAGGACTTTTAATACCGGGCCAAAAGATATATCATCCTATCATAAAATTTAAAGTTTTCAACAAACTTTTGGTTTAAAATGTTCACTTATAATTCGAAATAATTAAGAAAATTGCAATGAAACTACATATTGTCAGTGTGTAAATAGTTTTATTGACAAAACGGCTGAATGACATATACACAACTTTTATTGTAACGAGTGAATGGATTTTATTTTCCAATTTTTATTTTCTTACTACAGAAATTATGGTTGTTAAAGGGCTTTAATTTGATGTACCAGTAGCTTATGTATCCATTAAACATTTTTTAGTTATGTGTCGTTATTGTGTATGCTATTTTGTAAGTTTTCAACAATTAACGCTGAACGAGAACAAATTTGATATATTATATCTTTCTTTCTTTTACTTAATAGATGAGATAATTTTTTAAATCTCTCTGTATAGTATAAACATAAATAACTGTACCTTAAATATTTATTTAATTTACTCATGCTGTATTATAAGAAATACTATTTATAAAAAATTTGCTGAAAATTCGTTTGAAACATCATGCAAATGCAGAGGCAGTACAACTTCTAGGCAACTGTGATTTAATCATACTATTGAAAGATATAACTTCAGAAACAAATTAATGGTTAGTCTGTAAGACTGGTTTTAATGTATTAAATTGAAATAAAAGAAAATTTGTTAAAACTTTTTAAATATGCCAAAAGTTGGCTTCCTACAGAGCTGTGCTGTAAAATTTTTATTGTAATTATACATAAACGCCACACAAAATACCATAATTATGTACTATGTAGAATACAGCGTATGACAGTATGATATTGTAAAGCTTTGTAAAAATATATTTACATGCATAATTAAAAATAATAAGAAATATTCACATGAAACCTTGCTTTAAAATGTACCTCATGTTTTCGTTTTAGGTTTCATATTGGTTCTGATTACGCTTTAAAACTTTCACGTTGTCGCCGAAATTAATGTAAATTGGAATTTTTAAAAGTCTATAATTGGGAACCAATATCATTTTAATATTCTAGCAATTCATTTTCCTCTCGTTTATGAAAAAGTAGACAATCGTGACAGGTGTAGACATCCTGCTTATATTTTATACCACTTTTAGAGATATGTTGAAGACACATAGGCTACATAACATAACAATGGATATTAGCAAATATGAATGTCGAATATAATACAAACACGTCTCTCCGAGGCGAAGGAAACTAGTATGAAATGAAACCATAACGTTTACCCTCAGCCCAGAGCTGCAATATGAGTAGAAGGGAAATACTTGTATGTAGAATGATATTTACTTTGTTCAAAAGTGAAATAGGATCTTCAGATGCAGTCTGTATATTTTACTATTACAATAACAGTGTGTAGGTTATTACAAATATTACAAACAAAAAAAACCTACACAACTACAAAATAAAAACTATTATTGCAACTAATGCCCGTAAAAACCATTTCTTATATTTAATTTATTTATTCAAACATTTTACAACATTTGTAAATAGAAAGAAAATAGAGTAATACAAACAGAAGAAAATTTTTCTTTCTTCTTCTTCTTCAAAAAGAGTAAGTAATATATGTATATGTAAAAATAATCTATAAATATATAAGCCAAATCCACTGAAGAAGCGGATTGGAACAAAATTTGGTATGTAGCTTCCTCTAGGGCAATAGGTACTCACTAAGAAAGGTTTTAAAAAAAAATCGAAATTTTAGGGGATGTTTGGGAGGGTTAAAGTTACTAAATCATGATTTCTCTAAAACTACTGAACGGATTGGAATGAAATTTGGAATGTAGCTTCCTCTAGGGCCGTAATGCTCTCTAAGAAATGTTTTTAAAACATTCGAAATCTTAGGTAGGTTTGTTGGGGTCAAAGTTACTAAATCACGATTTGTCTAAAACTACTGAACGGATTGGAATGAAATTTGGTATGTAGCTTCCTCTAGGGCAGTAGGTGCCGATAAGTAAGGGTTTCAAAAAATTTTAAATCTTAGGGGGGATTTGGGAGCTTTATGTTACTAAATCACGATTTCTCAAAAACCACCAAACGGATTGAAATAAAATTTGGTATATAGCTTCCTTTAGGGCTGCAAGTTCTCTACAAGAAAAGTTTTAAAAACATTCGAAATCTTAGGTGGGTTTGTTGGGGTCAAAGTTACTAAATCACGATTTGTCTAAAACTACTGAACGGATTGGAATGAAATTTGGTATGTAGCTTCCTCTAGGACAGTAGGTGCCGATAAGAAAGGGTTTCAAAAATTTGAAATCTTAGGGGGGATTTGGGAGCTTTATGTTACTAAATCACGATTTCTCAAAAACCACCAAACGGATTGAAATGAAATTTGGTATGTAGTTTCCTCTAGTGCCATAGGTGCTCGCTAAGAAAGGTTTTCAAAAAATTAGAAATTTTAGGGGAGGTTTGGGGGTCAAATTACTAAAAAAAAACACCAAACCGATTAGAATAAAATTTGGTATATAGCTTCCTCTGGGGCTGTAAGTGCTCTCTAAGAAACATTTTAAAAACATGGGGATTTTTTGTAACTTTGACCAACCCCAAACCTCCCCTAAAATTTATATTTTCTTTTTAACCCTTTCTTAGCGAGTTTTAGAGACATCGTGATTTAGTAACTATGACCCCCACCCCCAAACCCCCCTAAAGTTTCGATTTTTTTAAAAACCTTTCTTAGTGAGCACCTATGGCTCTAGAGGAAAGCCAAACTCTAGAGCAACATACCAAATTTCGTTCCAATCCGTTCAGTAGTTTTTGAGAAATCTTGATTAGTGAGTCAGTGGATTTGGCTTTTACATATATATATATATATATATATAGATTAAATAAATTTCTTTTGGTTTGATTGAATTAGAATATTCTTCGGGCACAAGCAAGTGTCTATTTTGTTATTTTAGATAATTCAGACACATAAGTATTAATCAACGATTGTGTCTCCTATGCTGTATGTAAACAATTTCACTACTTCATCGCAATCAACTTTTGACCAACATAATCAGTTGGTAGGCTTGTGTTTAACGTTTAACACACTATGATCAGGACTATCGTAGGATCAAATCCGGCTTTTTCGTGTGCTATTGAATTTCCTGCCCTCATTAGTACTGTGTTCAAATTGAGAAAGTTAAGCAACGAAAAACTACAATAATAACTTCCTTGGATATATTTAATTATTAAGTTTCTAGTAGTTAAAAAAGTTTCAATGAAAAAGTAACTGTACAAAACTTTTTGCACGGTTAATAAAGTAAGAAATCAGGGTCTATTAAAAATACATAGGGGTAAGTTCTAAAATAATTTATCAGTTTTTTATAAAATCTTGATTTAATCTTAGCACAAAATTAAAATTTCGTTTTCACTAACCACTAAATGGAATCTAGAATGAGCAACTGTCAAAAATAAACCAAACAATAGTGTTAGAAAAATGATAGTCATTACATTAATACGTGAACATGGAACTTTGTAGTACATTTTTTTAGTATTTATTATTAATGGAGAGGATGGAGCTTATATCGATCGAAAGGTAGTGTCCCATAGATCTGCAAAAAACAAAAGTTATGTGTATGTATTGCCTTTAAGACAATTAAATTAAAATAAACTAGTCCTAACCTAAAACTGTATTGTTAAGTTGGTTATCCGAATCAGAAGTTTTCTTTATTTTATGCAGTTGGTTACTATGGCAATGAATATAAAAATATATTTTTGAAGGCCATGTGTTTATACAAGGTGTCAAAAAAGTCTGAGTACGGCTTAATATTTCGTATATAAGGAAAATTTTAAGGTAGATGTAATTGAGGAACCTACTCTATGTAAAAATACTATTTTATTAAGATATCAACAAATTTAACCGCCATCTTGGATCCGCCATTTTGAATGTAAATTTGTTTTTGTTTTTTTTTAATAGGAACAGTATTTGGGAGTATTTAAACTGTTTCAGTTACAGCCATTTTGATTTTTTCAAAATCGATTTCGAAGTGGTTCAACTATATATTGTTGTGTGGCATATCGTTTGAAAGCTTATTTAATTCTGAATCCAAAAAGAATAATAATTAATATTAAAACAAAAATAATACCGCAAAATGGGGCCAAATCGGAAAACACAATTTCGTTGTTTCTTGGCCACCATTTTTAATCGGTTAAAAATACAGATGTGCAAATTTCAATGTTGGTTTTTTCTTGAAATTCTACATCGAAATGATGTATCACATGACCACCTTCCTCTTTAAAAAAAAAAACAAAGTTACATTCAAAATGGTGGATCCAAGATGGCGGATATATTTTTTGATATCTTAATAAAATAGTATTTTTACATAGAGTAGGTTCCTCAATCACATCTACCTTAAAATTGTCCTTATATACGAAATATTAAACCATACCCAGACTTTTTTGACACCCTGTATTTTACTACATACATGTATCTTCCACACAAAACGCATCAAACAATTAATTAACATATTTTGATCACATTCGTGGCTGTATAAGCTAATATCATTTCTCCTTTCCTGCACAGGAAATTAAAAAAAAAACATTATCCAAACGATCACTATAATTATCCATTTCTTTCAAATTGAATTATCACTTATCTTTATTTATTCCTTCTAAGGAATTTCATATGTTTACTAAATATTTAACATTTATTCCATCAAGCTTCCTCTTTGTTCTTTCTCACTCTTTTCTTCTTAACGTCAGACACGAATTAAGAATTTGGATACTTCTAATAAATTCCAATTAATTACGTAAAAAACAAGTTTAATTTCATTCCTTTAAAAAAAATTGACCACATGATATACTAGTAAATACAATTATACATACTTAAAATAACTCATCAGTGATAATACAATAGAATATTTTTTACAGGATATACAAAAATAATGTTCAACAAGAAAATGTATAAATACATCAGGTAGACGGTTCGAAAATATTCACAAAAAACGTTAATAATTCAAACAGAATGCTTCTTGAAACACAGAGAGAAATAAATATAAAACGCCATGATAAAGCTATATAAAAAGAATTAAATAGCATTATTACTAATCAAACAAACATTAGATAAATAATTAAAGTATTTGAATATTGGCGGTACACTGAAATTTTCCACTCAGACCTACTCAGGTTCAGTTCTCAGGTTTCAGGTCACCATTTATTACATTCTTTCTTATGGTAGGACTTCAGTATGCCAGCTGCCTCTTTAAGGTAGGTGTAATAATTAAATTAAGACTTGAATATTCAACATATGTTATTAAATATTATTAATATGTTGAATGTCGGTAACACCAAAATGTTTTAGGTACGAAAGTATTCGAAGTGAAATAAAACCGGTTGACATTTAGGTAAGTCTAAATTAATTTGAATATCTGAGGACAAAAGCTCTGATTCTCTAGAGTGTGATACTACACAGTCCTCATTTTGCAGAAAGATCGATAGAGCTACGGTACATAACATGATTTGTCTTAGTGACGATAAACTAATTATTAACCAAAAGTTCTGACCTTGCAAAGTTTAGCAATATAGAACAAACCAGAAAGATTGAGGAATATATAATGTATGTGGTACACAAATGATATGGGCCAACATTTAGATAGTCTGTGATGTTGCAGAAAATTCTAATGGTTATGAATAGAAGGTTGCTGCGACAAACTTGCATTATGATTAAGGACAAGTTGAAGTACCTAAGAAATAAGTAAATAAGAAGAATACGGCTATTATTTAAATTGATTTACAGGGTTTTAAGCAGCCTTAATTCTTTTTATGATATAATCATAAACAACATTTATGGTGTTATGATTATCCATCAATTGTTTTGAATACTGTAACGTTTTATCAAACTTACTTTCAATATTCAAATGAGTAAAATTTAATTATTACAGAGAACTATGCGGTGCTAGAAAACCTTGAATAAAGGTGATTTGCAAGCTTGAATATCAATAACGTTAATGGCGAAGAGCAAGTCTTTTATTTAATAAATTCACTTGCTAAGACAAAATGTTGCTGTTAATAATGCTTGAGTGTAAAATGTTTAATTTACACAGTCTAAAGTGAAATAGTTTGTCACAGAGTCTCAAACAGTTTCAAACAATCCCTATGAATTGTTTAACGTCATAAATGCAGAACTCGAAAACCAGGTAAAGCCACGTTGCGCTTTCTAAGTTAATTACAATTACACCCTCATTTAAAATCTACGCCATTCTTTTCAAGCTTTTCTGAGATTTCTATAGTGTCACGTTTTTTTAAATGTAAGGTTTTAATTTTTAATTTCAAAATTAAAAATTCCTATTTATCAATTGGCATTTTAAACTCGAAAAGTTTGAGTTTTAAATAGACTCAAACTTGAAATGTAATTGAATGATTTACGTTACTGATAAGTTTACTTATTATCAAGTGTTTGTGTTACAGCCGTATTTCTTAAAATCTGTTATGTAAAAATACAGTTCATACAACTAGCTCACTTTCTGAAATAAGCTATATAGAAGCCTATATAATTGATATTTTGGACAGTTCTTTTAATAAAGAATTTGTAATTCCTACAGATTAATTCTGGCCCAACATATGTGCTAAATGCAAAATACGTATAAATTCCAAGATATCTAAATTTAATATGGTTAAGCACAGCTGATATAAAACTCTACCAGTAAAAATAAACATGTGTGAAAGTTTGTAAAAAAGCATTTTGTAAATATTGGCTTTAGACTTTATTGGCTGGTGAACATTTAGTTTTATCGTGTTAGAGTTGTAATTTTATATAATTTAACAAATCCATTGTACTAATTTATTTGTTCAGTTGTTTGGAGTTTATATTTTTTAGAGTTGCAATAGAAATTCCTTTATTAAACACTATTTCTATCGTTTTACCCTTTTCAAATATATATGTTATGAATCCAATAATTTTAAGTTAATTTATAATAACTATGCATTCATTCTATTATCAATATTATTGTTAATTTAATTTTTCGACTTTATAAAAATGAAAATAAAAAATATTAATTTAACCT
>JAGFPH010002259.1:139933-160311 GCA_018207615.1 Philaenus spumarius | reverse complement strand
AAATGAGTTACAGTCATTAGATCTTTTAATGAAAACAAACAGTTAAAACAAGATGAAGAAATGGAACACTTTTTCGAGACTTCGACTCGTGTCTTTTTTAAATAATTGTCAAAATCGGTTTTCCCGTGCCTAAAAAATTATAAAACGATATTTCACAGGGTATTTTAAAAATTTTGACCCCGAAAACGTGACCCCGACGTGCTGCGATTTTTTATCTGTCAAAATCGATTTTCGCGTACCCAAAAACATATAAAACGAGAACCCATACTGTATTTTCAAAATATTGACCCAAAAATGTTACCAAGACGCGCTACGACTCTTTAACTGTCAAAATCTGTTTTCCCGTATCCCAAAAAATATAAAAAGATATCCCCATACTGTATTTTCAAAATTGAATATTTTCAACTCTTTGTCCCAAAAACGTGACCCCGACACTCAACGACTCACGCTAGAAAGCTCAAAAGCTTTTCAACTCTCCGAAATAAAATTACGAAGATTTTGGCACCATCCGTTTTCTATGACGTCTATGAGTGCATATATCGTGTAGACAGACAGAAACATGAGATTTTTGGCAAGATTTCAATACTTTGGTATTTTAATGCCAGCCGAAGTAATATTCTTAGACCCTATTGTATTCTAAATGTATTTAAAGTAAGCTCTCGAATTACAGCTTCTCTTTGAAAGTATATAAATATTTAACATGAAAGAACATAGGTTAAACATTGAACTGACTGCCACGCTTACTGGATCAATGTTAGACCCACGTCCAGAAGAGCTAGAAACTGTAATTTAACACGCAAATTTAATGTCGTTTCAGACCCTTTTAGACGTCTATTGTAGGAAAACTGTACGTTATTCCAAAGGACGGATTGCTGTAGCCGAACCTGATGTTTTTAGATCTAAATCTCGAATCCTTCGACTGTGTGTCTTATCTCCTTTAAAGAATATGTTAGCTAGATCTGTATTTTTTAATTTATTCAATGTTTTTTCATATTTCACAAAAATTTTTAAATTTGTTTACAATATTATTAGACAGTTAGAAACATATCATCAAGTTTGTCAATTATTCTGACATATTATAGGCGTGATAAATATTATTACAAAACCAATAATAGCAATAGCAGTTCAATAATATAATACAAATTATAATAAATAATTAATCAATATCAGGTGATAATAGCGCATTCATGCAGTTTTTATACACAAGGTGGCACTAACTCAAAAATTGTTAATTTCACAGAAAAATGTTTAAAACAAAATTTTCAGAGAACTAAATTCTCTATGATTTTTGTACGAAACTTATTTTGACCAACGGAATTTGGCCACCATTTTCCAAGATGGCGTCGTAAGCTCAAAGTGGTGAGGGTCGCCAATTAGTATGTTTTTTAGGATGTCAAAATGTACGTACTAATTACCAAGTTTCATCTCTCCCGCATTTTTTCCAGGCAAACGTACTTGATGCTTGGGCTCTATTATATAAAATCATCAAGCAGGTAAATTTAGTAAAAACTGAAACGGCTAAACAATAGAATATGCTATGAAATAATGTCATCTATAGACTATAAATTTAATTAGTTCTCTATTCAGGAGCGAACTAGTGAATAATTTTTTAAAATACTGTATGATAATGATTGTATAGCTAAAACAAACATCATAATATACGCTATTATCAAAAATTGTAATTAAAAAAGGGTAGAAAGCACGATATTATTAAACTTTGAACTCGAGTGATGTTACACTCCACAGTATTTAACGTTAACAAAGCTTTGATCTGTAAATATGCAAAAGCTTTCAACCGAACTCTCTACATAAATCAAAGTAGGTAATTGATTTGGTTCCTTCAAAACATTCAACTGTACGTATTTTTTTGAAATAACAAAGTTTCGTTTTTAATTTCCTTTTCTTTGTTCGAATAATGTTTTGCAACCAAATATATTGTGATGATAAATTTCAGAAAATTAACTATAAAATAATGTTTAAACTGAGCCAAGAACTTATTTGATTTTGTAATAATGATACTTTTATAATATTTGGTTCAGTGAAATCATAATTTGAATACAAAAGCTAAAGGACTTTTTATAAAACAATTAACTCTTTGTTGTGTTTCTTTAACACAAACAACAAGAAAGAATGCAACAACAATTTAAATTAACAGGATTATATGCTTAATCGGATAGAAGTTGTTTAAATACGTAAAATAGAAAGAAGTACTTAAAGACAAATTTAATTCAAACAAAAGATGGAGACCCCCTGAAGACATTTGTTTAATCCAATACTTGGACGAGAAGCGAAAGAAAATTACCAATTACCTTACCTTTGAAGAGGTACCAGTAGTACAAGTTCATAACAGTGGAAAGCGCTCTGCCTGCCAAACACATCAATTTAAATATAAAGTATTTCAGCTTGACTGTGGATTATACAGGGTCTTGGAAACCGCATATAATAAATCTAGAAACAAAATTAAATTTTTGAGTATTCAAAAACGATTTATTAGGCTTATTTTCATAAATTTATAATTCCAATATTCAGATATTAAAAGTACTACCACCGCCCTATCTCTATATATACAAGGTCTTAAAGATGTTTTACAATACGGAATGGAATTACAGCATTAATACCTCCGATAGAATACCCGGGGCATTAATCACCCACATAGAATGAGATTTAGAAGTGATGCGCATCCAGTACCAAAGCTAAATAAGGCATTTTTCCAAAATGCCTAATCATCCTTCGCCCCGAAACTTTTGGCAAAATACATGAATATATTTTTTAAATAAAGTAAAAAAACTTGTTTAACACATCTTATAAGATACAACACGCATTTGTAATATTTCTACTTAACTTGGGGACGATTTTGGGGACTATAGTGTATGAATGTATGTAAGGGTGTTTTTGTGCGAGTGTGTTACTTTGAATTTTCTTTTAAAGGATACTTTAAATTAGATTTTCAGTAATTCTGTATATGTTTTGTTCTAAATTTTGTCTAAACTGACCCTACATTTTATGCTAAACGTTGTAATTCTTGTGTTGTTAATTTTATAAGTTTTCATAACCGGTAGTTTTCTAATCTACCAGGTTTAATAAATAATATTTATGTTTCTTTTTTTTTCAAATGAAGGTAGCTTTAAAACAGGCTTAGTAAGTCTAAACGAAGTACCTATATTTTTTTTTTTTTTTTTTGTACTATTGTGTCAGAAAAGTTTACAATTTTTGTTTTCTTTATTTATTCGTATAAGTTTATAATAGTGTTTAAGTTCTATTATGAATTATTTTCCGTAAATTGTGTTTTAGTTTTATATGTAGTATTTATTATTATTTAATGTTATTATAATTATGTTACTTTCACGATTCTGATAGTGTAAAAGAAGAGTAACGAATAAAATTTTTAAATGTTCATCCGTTAAAAATTTGCAGAGAACATTTTCCGAGCTAAATACTCCATCGTACAAGGTACCCTCAAAGCACTGCAACGTTGAAAGAATGTAAAGTGTATAATTAATTTAAAAAAGAATACTTTTATTAAAAAAACATAATTTCTTTAACTGTCCGTCCAAGCATTAAAATATTGCATGTTTCTAAACAGAACAAAAGATGTAACAACCATTTCCTGCTATTAGTCTATTGTGCATGTGAGCAGGTTTTTAAATAGTTAACCTAACTAATCGCGATTCAATTCACTATCCTATGATTGTGCAAATTTGAACACGTTTTATGTATAGAAGAATTTACACAAAGTTTCTTTACCACTTTATTAAATTGAAAACGGTTAAATATTTGAACAGCTGAACCGGCTATGGTTCAGGTCAAATAGGGCTTTTTAGGACAGGAAATTACCAAATTAATATATTGTATTACTATCAGTAATAAAAATCATGAATGGCGGCAATCAAAGGTTTTAATTAATGAAGCTTGTGCAAAATGGTGATCTACAGTAGAATCTTCAAGTGAAAAGAGCCTGTAGACCAACCATTAACGAAGGGAAACAAAAGTTGTTAGAAAAACTTGGACGGACAATACGGGGTTTGACAAGCATAGTTTCGTAATACCGATATTTTCCCTTCAAAAATCTTATAAGTTTTAAAGATAATTAGACAAACCAACGCACAGCTGTTTTCACCTTTCATTTGTTTTATTTATGATAGTGACGACAGGTTTTCCAACTGGTTTGTACTTTACAACCAACTGCTGGGTTATTTAAAATTGTCTATTTAAACTCACAAAATTAATTGAAACCACTTTAAAATTAATAAATTTCAGGAGCAAAACAAGTTACTTCCTTCATAGACGACTTAGTTATTCCAACTTAGACTAAATTTAATTTATGATGTAATAATAAAGTTTTATATTATAAAACGATTATAACAAGCCGGATTTCTTATGTATTTAAACTATCAATAGTTCATTTTAACCGAACAACAATTACTCTTCGACTGAGAAACACAAATGGATTTGACCAGTATATTTGACGATGCTGCAAGTCCTGTTTTACCAAATGAAGTCAGAATTCACAATCAAGGGCTTGTGCCAACTAAACTCTGATTGCAGCTATATAATGACCACGTAACTACCCTTAGCGGCCACAGCCCCTAGAGTAAACACACACTAGTCCTACTGATTGTCATACTAATTTCTATTCTTACAAATAAATATGTCCCTTATTTCTTTACCTTTAAATGAATTTTTGCACAATTGATTACATTTATTCCTGCAGTTTTGAGATTATTAATGAAAATATATTTTAAAACTACATATAACAATTGTTCAATAACTTGTTTCAATAATAGATTTTTTTAAATCATTTGAAATAGTTGAGACTGTATTACTAGGTTCACATCTTAACCTTTTTGACAGTGTCTACCCACTAAATTATGTGCAGAGTAAACATTCAGAAAAATCATATTCAAATTAAACTGCATATAAAATTATTACGACAGAAGTGCTGTAGGAGATGAAAGGATCCAGAATATACTTAGTATAAAACCACTAAACATAAATTGCAGTACGTAAATTGGTCGACTGCAGTACAGGATCAAAGGGAAAGGTTCCCGTCATAATATCCAATCAGCTGTTTTATTGCACGATTTTTTATTCTCGCGTGATTAAATGCCGGATGCACTTGTACTTAGTAATACAATTAATATCAGCTACTAAGTACAATTACTATAAGGAGTAGTGATGTGTAAGGAGTAGTGATGTATAAGGAGTAGTGATGTATAAGGAGTAGTGATGTATAAGGAGTAGTGATGTATAAGGAGTAGTGATGTATAAGGAGTAGTGATGTATAAGGAGTAGCGATGTATAAGGAGTAGCGATGTATTAGGAGTAGTGATGTATAAGGAGTAGCGATGTATTAGGAGTAGTGATGTATAAGGAGTAGTGATTTATAAGGAGTAGTGATGTATAAGGAGTAGCGATGTATAAGGAGTAGTGATGTATAAGGAGTAGCGATGTATTAGGAGTAGTGGTGTATAAGGAGTAGCGATGTATTAGGAGTAGCGATGTATAAGGAGTAGCGATGTATTAGGAGTAGTGATGTATAAGGAGTAGTGATGTATAAGGAGTAGTGATGTATAAGGAGTAGCGATGTATTAGGAGTAGTGATGTATAAGGAGTAGCGATGTATTAGGAGTAGTGATGTATAAGGAGTAGCGATGTATTAGGAGTAGTGATGTAGGCCTATAAGGAGTAGTGATGTATAAGGAGTAGTGATGTATAAGGAGTAGTGATGTATAAGGAGTAGTGATGTATAAGGAGTAGTGATGTATAAGGAGTAGTGATGTATAAGGAGTAGCGATGTATTAGGAGTAGTGATGTATAAGGAGTAGTGATGTAATACCTGGCCATCATACTTAGATACATTCACGAAACAATCGACTATATTTAAAAAAACCTTTACTTATTAATTTGAAAATATCTACATTTATGAATACGTTATTGATTAAGTTATATAAGAATTGTATTGATCCTCCAATACAAACTTATAGACTAATTATTAAAAGATACAACGTAAACCCTACTACTGCTTATAATAACAGAAGAACGGATGGAACAGTTTTGTTTTATTTTATTAAAAATTACGATTTCTTAGTTTTTTTAATTACTATTAACCACTATTTATTTGGATTCAGTCTGGCTGTTCATTGAACTTAGGGTTTCTGTTGGGGACTTTTTTTGTATGTACTTTTATAGTAAAAAAGAATTATTTCTGAATTTAAAATAATAATAATAATAATACAATAATTGAACACCACTTTTGTAATAAAACCTGTGTGGGTTGGTTTTATAAACGTACATATAAAAGGGATCAGCTCAAAGAAAATATTAATAAGAAGCATCAAACCGAGTTAGCTAAAACGTAAATAAATATATAAATTCAGATAAGTAATAAATCCCAATATATCTTAAAAAGCACACATTCCTATATTATATCAAATAAAATACATCGATATTTTGTTCTACCTAAAAACGTGACACGTAAGCTGTGCATTCAATTATCACATAGGCTATGTATTTACAAGTCTTAAACGCTACCAACTTTAATCAATTTGATGGCAAAATGAGCCTGTAAAATTTTAAATATTAAAGTTGGTTAATATATTGTATTAATTAGATTTTCCAGTAACAAATTAACAAATAATATCTACTGCCATATAATTGAAAATGGCAATTACTGTAAGAAATATATTAAATAAATGTTTTAAATCTCCCAAAAAAACAATAACTTTGTGTAAATCTTAAAACACAAACCTACGTCTTAACATTGCGAAACAAAGGCTCCAGTAAACATAAAAAAGTGCATTCGAGTTCAAACCATTTTAGGTCCTGATTAGGTAGGCCCACTAATTTTTTTGATTTATTACCTCAAAAATCTCTTTTTCTTATAATTAAATGACCATTCCCGCATGATCACTCAATAAATAAATTTGTTTATTGAATTTCTATCAAATTGGCAAAATCGTTCAAAAATATTTTCTAAACAGTTTTAAAGAAATGTTTTAAATTAAAATTAATGGAATTTATGTAATTACCCAGACCAAAACAATTTATCACGATGTTACTTTTGAGAGAGAACACTTGATGAATTCAAAATTAGCCACAAGCCTTTGTAGATCAAGAATAAAAGAGTAAAAGGAATTACGTAGTCCCTTATTCTGTTTTAGTCTCCAGATTGTGCCCGTCCTCTAAGTGTCTACGCGGCATGCTTTCCTAAACAAACTTCAACAAGCAACTTTATATACCTAACGTAAGCTATAATTCCGATAAACCTAGTGAACACCGTGACACATTTATGAGATAAATATAAAACTGTTAATTTCAAACACTTTCACCAAAAGAAATAATAATTCGGTCACGCAGCTGAACCGCTGACGTGAGTTGAGCGAATTTCCAAAATTAAGTTTATATGTTTTAGGGTTTCAACCAACTATTTGGGAAATTGGTCTCTTCACGAAGGAGTTGTTCTTCGCTTCGCTCGCAGCGGTCAAACTCGTGGATAAAATCCCTCACGTGAATTTCAACCAGGTACTAGCTGGCCCGACCCGGCTTTGCACGGAGAGACAAATCAAAGTTTAATATGGGGATTTTTACTAACTTTTACACCCCCAAACACCCCCAAAATTTTCGATTTCTATTTTTTTTTTTTTTTTTTTTTTTTAATCCCTTTCTTAGCCAGCACCTACGGCCCTAGATGAAGCTACATACCAAATTTCGTTCCAATCCGTTTGGTAGTTTTGGAGAAATCGTGATTTAGTAACTTTGACCCCCCCCCCCCAAACTTTCCCTAAGATTTCAAATTTTTTGAAACACTTTCTTAGTGAGCACCTATGACCCAAGAGAAGCTACTTACTAAATTTAATTCTATTCCGTTCGGTGTTTTTTTAGTAAATTTGATCCCCAAAAACCTCCCCTTAAATTTCGAATTTTTTGAAAACCTTTCTAATCAGCACCTACGGCTCTAGAGGAAGCTACATATCGTTCAGTAGTTTTAGAGAAATCGTGATTTAGTAACTTTGACCCCCAAACCCACAATAAAATTTCGATTTTTTTTTAAACCTTTCTTAATGCGCACCTATGACCCTATAGGAAGCTACATGCCAAATTTCCTTCCAATCCGTTCAGTAGTTTTTGAGAAATAGTGATCAGTGAGTCAGTGGATTTGGCTTATATATGTATATATAGATATATGTATATTAATTAAAATTTTATAATAAAGGAAAAAATAAAACGATTATTGCAGAGTACAGCTGTTTTATTTATTACTCACCGTAAAAAACTATTAAAATTTTTTAAACACTTTTTTAGTGAGCACCTATGACCCTAGAGAAGCTACATACTAAATTTCATTCTAATCCGTTCATTGTTTTTTTAGTAACTTTTATCCCCCCAAACCTCCCCTTAAATTTTGAATTTTTTTAAAACCTTTCTAATCAGCACCTACGGCTCTAGAGGAAGCTACATACCAAATTTCGTTCCAATCCGTTTGGTAGTTTTGGAGAAATCGTGATTTAGTAACTTTGACCCCCCCCCCCCAAATCCCTAAGATTTCGATTTTTTTTAAACTCTTTCTTAGTGAGCACCTATGGCCCTAGAGGAAGCTACATACCAAATTTCGTTCCAATCCGTTCAGAAGTTTTTGAGATTTCGTGATGAGTCAGTGAGTGAGTGAGTGGTATTTGGCTTTTATATATATAGAGCTTAAATAATAAAAGCACTATTGTCATAATAATAAAAGATCTGAAATTATGATTTTAGTAACTTTAATCCCCCAAAACCCTCCTAAAATTTCGAAATTTTGCATACCCTTTCTTAGTGAGCAATTATAGCCCTAGAGGAAGCTACATACGAAATTTCATTCCAATCCGTTCAGTAGTTTTGAAGAAATCGTGATTTAATAACTTTGATTCTCCCAAAACCCCCCCTAAAATATCAAATTTAAAAAAAAAACCCTTTCTTAGTAAGCACCTATGGCCCTAGAGGAATCGACATACCAAATTTCATTTCAAACCGTTCGGTAGTGTTTTAGAAATCGTGATGAGTGAGTGAGTGGTATTTCGCTTATATATATATAGATTAGGTTTTGATCGATTTTGGGAGGGGGACCAGATGGGTTGTAAGGTCGTATAACAAAACAAAATGTGCAGCATTATCTCCTACGTTTATTTTTTTAGATAAAACCTAAAACAAGTTTCATTTTAGTACGACAAATTTCAAACAATTTTACCTTTTATCAAAAAACGTACTTTGGTTGTTGGATTTTTATTGCTAGCGGACAGGTCCGAGCAACTTATAAAACCAACGTTTGTACCAAATTTGGACCAAATCAAACGGGAAATGCGACCGTTAGAGTGCGAACACATATATAATTTTAAATGACACTCCAAAACGAATTCTGGGAACCATGATCAGTGCTCATTAATGATCAGTTCTCGACCTTAGGTCTCACCATAAGAGACACTGCAATAGCTCATCTTTCCCTTTTAAATTCTGTAAAAATATATTAGACGAGTATAGCTGCATTTGTTTAGTGGTTTGTATAACTATTCATATTTATAAATCTTTTGTATAAAGGTTCTATTTGTAATCCATGTTTTAAGATTATTTCATTAAATGTGATTCTTAAAACCTTGTCAAATTGAATTTAAACTGCAAGTTTTAAGATACTACAGTAAAGGTTTTCCAGTAGATGGACAATGAGTTGCTCTGTGCATAATTTAGAAAATGATTAAACACAGTTTTAGAAGTAGAATCTTGTCTTCCATTTACTTGCAGACAAGTGGGTTAAAACTGATTGACGAATTTCATTTTGACATTTTAAATTTAACTATTAATAACCCCTTTTGTGCGAGCATTTTTTTAATTAAGAAAATTTAGGCTTCCCTCTAATAGAAACGTCAGTCAAACTAATGAAATGTCAAAGCCAAAAAAGGAAAAATATTTTAATTTGTTTTCAATGTTGTTGTAATTTAAAATATTTAATCCAGATTAAAACATTTTTAATTTGTTAGACTGAACGTTTGCTGGGACAAAGTTTCGATTGTAAAGTGAGTGGACACAAATTTGAGTTAAAATGTGTAAATTTAGTGAAATAATTTTACACGAAATTGATGTTTAGATTAGTGAATAGTAGAAAAACAAAAAAAGTTTGTGTATATTTAAAATACATGGCTTAGCTGATGGATTGGATGATTCTCATTGTTGTTACAATAATCAGCTGTTTACTCGAACATTAATTTATACTATTTCTCAATGTCATTTTTAATGACAGCAGATTGCATATTATGACATTTATTTTTATTTCTAATGTTACTGTTATTTCTGTGGTTAGGAGTAGACATTACCCGTTGGTTCTTTTTAAAGTTTATTGCAATTCCTCTTGGATCTAAACATAATAATTTTATATTATTGACCATATTACCTTAGATGGTTATGATTAATCCTACACATTTATTTTAAAAACATAAAAACATAATTCTTTTGGGTAGGTAGAGGGGAATAATTGAAATGCAATGTTCGCATAGGTGGGAGTGATAAACAGGAAACATTCTTGTTTCGAACAAATCACATATTTTTAAACTCTTACTAAATGATGTGTACAATATTTAACGACATGGGCTATGTACCAAGTTATATTTTCTATAAAGTTGTATTACATCAGTTCAAGAATTAGTGTGTATACCTTAAAAAATATTTGCACACTCGCTCCGCTCGCGATATAAGGTTTAGTTTAGGAATAAAGGTTACTTGTCACGCCTATGTTACTCCATGTTAACTATATGCACATTTTCTCAAGAACCATAAGACTTAGGTCAATACATTTTTTAACATTTTTTAATCATTCTTTTTCCTAGTGCGCTACATGGCGTTTTAGTAAAATTTTATTTCTAAGTATTTTGTTTATCATTTTAAAAATAATTTGTAATTTATCGGTTAAAATTTTCACAAAATATATTTTGTTTAGCAAAGTAAGAGGAATTTGTTTAAATTCTCATGTAGCGCACTAGGAGACCATGTTGTAAGAAAGCACAAAATTTTGGCATCAATATATGTATTAGATGCTGAGAAAAGTTACATCAAAGTTCAAAAAACCTAATTTTCGGTAAACGGAGAAAAACTGAAAATATCCATAATCATGATAGTCCTTACAGTTTATACCATTATGACAATTATGCCAGTAGATTATCGATTTATAAACAATAACAGTAAATTTATTAGCAAGATATGAGCACTTGACTGCAAGTGGCATAGTTTTAGGCCTATGCTTAGCCTAAACATAGTCTATATAGGCCTACAGATGTACAAAGTCTAAAACTTGTTTGCTATTTATAACAGAGTTAGTGTCCAAAGAGTTGTAGGCCTATTTGTTTTTGCAGCTAAGCAACACATTTTCATCAAACATGAAGATAAAAAACTGAATTAGGTTACGTAATTTGAAAAAACAAACAAAATAAATATTGATATAGAAGAAAGCGGTAGCACATCAAAGTCGTAGAAGTTAGCTCAGTAACGATCTGGGCTAGCAACAACAAACAACAGCTGATATCAAAATGTCAAAGTATTTTTTTTCACAGGCACTAAACAGAAACACAGAGTAGCCAACGCGAGAAAACTTTACTTCATAAAATGTAAATGTATGATAATAAATGAACTGCTTTCGAGCGTTTAGCCATTCAAAACCTACATTTCTCATGATTACCAGAGTGTATGGGTAAAAACAATAATTTTTTCACCAACATATGGAACTAAAAAAAATAAAAAATATTACGTTTTTCAGCACATTCTGAAAAATAATAATCAATAATAAAAAAATGTGAACAATTTTTTTTCCTGTGGCAAGTCCCCTAAAAATGACTTACATGTCCACACGTATAACTGGATTGGACTACTTTATACGCAGAGTACGAACTGCACTTGTATTAATTAATTTGTTTCAAGTTTTGTAAACTAATATTTTAGGCAATGTATCAAATAACTAGAAAGTGTAGTGCTGAATTAGAAATTTTAGTGTAAGATAAGTTAACCAGCAAACCCCATGAATTTTATTATGTGAAGCTTTATAGTATCACTAGGATGCCTGGAGCATAAAAAGGTGAAGCCAGATTAGGTAACGTGACTAATAATTAGCTAAAAACTTACTTTACTGACATTTGTAATAGATTTGTCACTGACTAAATCATTCTCACGACAACGTCTATATCTTGGTAGTTGTCCATAATATACAACATTTTTAGTTTTTAGTTGTCATTAAAAAGAGAATTTTTTGTTTCTTGAAATGTTTCTGTAAATTTAGTGCTTTTCAAGACATTTAACATTAAACATTTTAAACGGCCGACATTTTAAAAATATATGAAAAAACGTTTTGGTTTTTTGTACATGGATGTAAAAGATGTGCTACGAAATATGTATCCAAAATTTGCATTCGATATATATTTCCTACATCTAAAGATGTATTTTGTAAAGAAGAAAATGGTGGATAACTGACATTTTCGAACCTATGCTTTTAAGAACCTTTTCTTTATTTTCACGAGCAGAACACGTCCTGAAAGTTTCAAAATCCTTCCTGAATCACTCTGTATATAAAATTGTAAAATCTTTGAAATAATCAAACGTCATTCCCGTGAAAATATCATAGTATGCGATCATCTGTTTGCATTTGCTTCGAAGCTGGGGTTGGTGAGTGAAGCGAGCAGGGGGGCTCTCTAGTATTACCTATAACTTTTGAATTGAACATGTTTTAATTCTTAACCCATACTGAAAAGGGTGGCCAAAATTAGGTCGTAGAAATTAATTATTCTTTCAGCATATACACTATTAGGCCGGTTAAAAATATATACATTTTAACCAAAAGCGTTAGTCTGAAACGTTTATTTACAAATGCAACCCTTAGCTTAAGGAGTAAAATATTTAAAGTCAAACAATTAACTGCCTTCGTAGGAACAATATCAAAGCCATTCAAAGTTATCGAAAACTTTTAAAATATTGTCAAAAACTTTTCTATTGAATATGTTTACCAAGAATAGGTCGCATGGTATACAGCGAAATCATATTTGTATATGTGTACCTGTGTTGTATATGTGTGTGTTTATACCTGTAAAGTGTATGCCGTGTATGGTGGTTTTATATTAGTAGCATAGCAGATCTTGTCATGTTCTACAGTACTGTACGGAATAAAACTTTAATTTAGTGATCAAAAAGATTTACTAATCAATTCAAATATGTGCTATAATATATCAAATTCAATATATCCTAGCTTCTTAGATTTTTTTCTAACAGTAATAAATTCACTTGAAATAAATTTCGACTACAAATAAAGTGTACATCAACCTAAATTATATTTTTGGAACCAGCTAGACGTGCGATTTTTACTTTCTTCATCCTATACGTAGTATATGGAGAAAGTATTGTTTTCGTCCAAATTTTCGAATTTCAACTTTTAGTGGAATTATCTGTTTTGGTGCTCCCTAAACCCCCCAAATAATGTTTAATGGAATTATCTGTGTTGGTGCTCCCTGAAACCAAAAATATTTTTAGTGGAATTATTTGTTTTGGTGCTCCCTGAACCCAAGAAAGTGATTTTTTTGTGATGTCTGTCCGCGTGTCTGTGTGTCTGTTAGGATGTGTACAGAGCTGGAGACCATACCAACTGGCCGATTTTTATGAAATTTGGTATGTAGGTGTGTTCTGAAATATCTCCAGGCCCTTTTTAATTTTTTTTAAGGGGTTTTACCCTCCAAAAATGTCCAAAAAACGAGAAAAATCCAAATTTCTCAAAAACGGCTCTAACGATTTTGATAAAATTTGTCTTATTTGTAGCCCTTAATGTACCCCACCATATGCAAAAACCGCATCTTTCTAAAAATTCTCGTTTAGGTAATAATAATAATAGTAAGAACTGGTTTTTGGTGGTTTTTGGCCAAAGAGGGGGTTGTTTTTCAAAAATTTTCAAAACCTTTTTTCGTGCATCCATACAGGCCTAATTGACATGATTGGTGCAAATTTGTTCGAAATCGATCGAATAGTTTAAATAATAATAATATAATATGGATGTATGTTACATGCATCTAATATTTTCCATGGTAACATTTTCCTACTTTTGGAATTCTAAATAACCACCTCCTAAGCTACTCTTGGGAAGGTCTAAAGTTTCAACTGGGAGAAAGTATGTGGCATTTATCTGGTACCGTTTATTATTGTTGTGCTCATGAATTGAAACAGTTAATGAAACATGTAAGAAATTAAAAATTGTGTAACGATCGAAACCAAATGAGGTTTTCAGAGGCGGATTAATTGTGCGTTTACTCTAGGGTCTAGGGGAAATAACATTTATACGTGGTCTCTGCAAAGCTACAATTAAAGTTTAATGGAGCAAGGGAAACTTTCTGCGCGAGGAAAGAAATATAATTTTGCTAAAACCTCTTCTGTTTTTAGAGTAGAAAATTGTTGTTTTCGACAAAGAGAAATATTAATTTAACAAAGTAAGTTTTGAAAACCAAATATTAGTCTCGATGCTAAACTCATTTACTAAAAGGGAAAAGGAGGCATTGGCTAAGCCATTTTAATTACTCTACAAATGTAAAGGGCAATTTGTGAAACGAAAGTGTATTAATTTCTTCACTCCAAGTCAAAGCAGCCCAATTCAATTCTCCCTTGGATTTCCTACATCTATCATCATAAAGGCACTGTATTAACAAGAGGGAAAAAAGGAATATATAAATTAATTGGTGAAAAGACTAGTTTTCTGTCGATTACTTCCTTGTATTTATTACTTCCTGAAATTGACAAAATACTTGAAGAAGGACGAAATAGAAATAGTACATATTATTGATTCCAAAGAAGGCCAAATAGAAAAAAGTGGGCTTTAGAAGTAAAACATCTAGAGGATGCAGGAAGATTTCTTGTACGGTAAAACACTAAAACTCAAATAGAGCAGGAATTTTGATCATCACAAAAACAGTAAAGACGGTTATACTATAGTATAGATTTTACAGTATTGTGTAAATATTGTATTCTAAACTTCTATTGTGAACTAACTTTACGGCGAGTGTGATTCTATCTCTTACACCTTACACGATAAGTTATTTTTAGCAAAAAAGCTGAAAAGTTTTAAATGTGTAAATTTTCTGAAGCTAGATCAAGACAAGCAAGAGTAGGATATTTAGAAAGTAGGGGGTTACATTAAATACTCTAAACTTGTCAAATATATTAAGCAACTAATAACAGGTCACTTGGGTAATAAAAATGTTTGTATATTGATTTTACGATTCTTAAACGACCGCGTACCCCTCCCCCCCCCACACTGTGTAAACTGCTTCACAAATTTTAATCCAATGAACTATAAATATTAAATTTAAACGTCTAGAAATAACCACCAGAATTGTATGTTCAAAATAAAAATTACCTTTTACGTTCACCATAAACTACCATAAATTAAAGAAGGCGACATAGTTTAGCCGAAACCGGTTATCAGAGTCTTATTCATAATATTATGGGTTGTTGGGAGGAACTAAAATAAAAAAAAAAATAATATTTATTAATTACATAACATTATTTATAAATGTCTGCGTTTTTTTTTATTATTATTATTTCTCGGCGTATAAATTACATATAAATTATTGAGATATAAAGACAAAACAAATCTTACTTAAACAATAACTCAAAATAGCCTTTACGTTTGGTGCCTTATTGATGCATATTTCTGGAGATCTAGAGGGCTGATTTTCGTGCGAATTATTTTAAATAAAAAACAATATTTTATTACTGTATTGTAAAAAAATTATGATTTTTCATTTTTATTTCACAGATATATTTATAAGGGCACTTATAGGGGCTTTTGTTTTAGGTCACAATCCTATTGATACCTATTTCTGGAGATCTACAAGCCGATTTTCGTGCGATTTGTTTTAAATGAAATAAATTGTTTTAATTATTATCAAAACATTATGAAATGTAATTTTTATTCCATCGTTATATTTTTAAGGGCACTTTTAGTAATTTTTCTGTTTACAACCTATTGATACCTATTATTTAAATATATCTACCCGGCCGATTGTCGTGCGGTTTATTTTAAATGAAAGAAAATGTTTGCAAATTATTATTAAAAAATTATGAAATGTTATTTTTATTTTATCATTATCTTTAATGGCACTTTTAGGGTTTTTTGGATTTGGGTTACACTCTATTGATACATATTTCCGAAATCTTCAGGACCGATTGACAAGGGGTTGGTTTTAAATGAAATACAATTGTATCACTTTATTAAAAAATTATAAAATGTATTCCTAAATTGTATTTCATGGTTATAAAATAACCAAGACAAATTTTTTTTAGGTTACAACCCTAATGATACCTATTTCTGGATTAATTTTGCCCTAGGACTTTTTTACTAACGCTTCTGAAACAGCAGATCTTGGAGATCTTTTTTTACCTAGTAAATTAATATTTGGTTAAATACTAAGAAGTTTATCTATTTCCACAAATACTAGGGGTTCCGTAAAGGGCTATCTAACGCATGTTAATTTTGTCAACTTGGTGTTCCTTTTTCTTAAAAACTTCTAAAGCTATCAATCTGAATTTTGTGCTGTATATTCTTCCATACATTTCACATACTTTAACACAAAGATTTTTTTAAATTTCATTTAGTTGCTGAAAAAAAATTTCAAAGTTCAATTTTTTTACCATGTTTTTGAAGTATTATTAATTTTTATCTCCAGTTTTGGTAGATTTATAATAAAACACCTGTTTTAAAGTTTTCACAACATATGAATGAACACACTGTAAAAAATGTATTATGTTATGACATATAGTTCCTGAGAAAAAGGTACATTTGTTAAAAAAATATCTAATTTACGGTAAATCAAGTTTAAAGTTTCTACCTTATTTTTAGTAGGATCCACTTGCATATGTCTGTCACATATATGTTTGTCATGGATCTTAATCTAGGCTTACACACATTTCATCTTCTCTTAAAGATTTTACTAGATCTAGGCATTATTTACACTATATTATGATACTAAAACAATAAAAAACACAATTTGTACAACACTATTTTTCCTGTAACACTAACAGTATTTGTAAACACTAAAATAACCTCAAAACAACAAATCACAACAACAAAAATAGTTTGAAACACAAAAAACAATACAGCTGTTTGCTAACTACATTTAGCCAACAGAGGAAAGTAAAATTACTGATCATAACCATAATTATTACAATGAGTGAGTACTATATTATATGCAATACCTGTGGAAGTCAAAAATATACATTTTTGCACTGACATTCAAACTAAATTTATGATATAACATCACTTTCGCTTTGAGAAACATAGTATTACCATACATCAAATTAAACAGGAAGGTCTGTAGAATAATAATATGCAATAAAAAAATCTATCTAATCTAGAAAAAAATATTTTAGGCCCTTAATGGAACCCCTTTAGACAAATTTATATTTAAAATACATTTTAATATTAATATACCCTTTCCTGTATATCCATGCACCTAGATATGTTTGCAGGTTCAACTTGGAAGTATACGCTAAAAAGATGAATTACTGATTTAAAATGGATGCATTTCTTGGCGCATCATAAGTCAATGAAGTACATCGTAAGAACTGAATGAGAGTCTTTAAGTTCAACTTTTATTTGAAGTGTATTATGATACTTATATACTTATATATGGGGGGGTGGAAACAACCCTTGAACAACCGACGATATAATGAAGGGGTTCCCAACCTGTGGTACGCGGGTGTGTGGTCGCGTGTGTACGCGATCCGCAAACTTTACTCTGCTGCTCGTCTGCCAGGCCTGGTTCTCCCCGGTTGGATCAGAAATCTTTTTTTTAAGAACGTTTTGTCGATCTAATAGAAGATTCTGGCAAATTGGCGAGAACGTAGTCTTGGTTTAAGACAGCATCTGTTTTAAGAACAATGTCTGAAACTGAAAAAGTGACTTTATTGAACATTTAGTGACTAAATTTGGAATAGATTTTGAGTGAGAACGAGATGGTGAATCTATGGAATACGCTGGGATTGACTACGAAGGTATGATGTTTAGAATTGAGCTTGGATTTTTCGATACTTATGGTGGTTCGTAAACCAGACATAAGGGACGTTTCCTTCTGTCCTGCGGAGGTGCAAGATCAGTGAATATGTGAATTGATATGTAGTCATTGGTTTGACTCTATTTGTTAATTTTAGGATTAAGTCCTCGAGTGTCCCCTTGAGCCCTTGAGAGATGGTAACGTTCGATACGTACCATGGGGAGTTGGTGATCCAACGGAGAGTTTTGTTCTGGAAGAATTCCAACTTTTTCTTCCAAGAAACAGATAGCAGAGAGTACCAAGCTGGAGCTGCGTACGTAAGTACCGGTCTGATGTATGTTTTGTACAATCTGATACGAAATGGTAGAGGGCTCTTGCCGTGAATGACTGGAAGGAGTTTGCCAGGGACAGATTTAGCCCTTGACAGAGTTTGCTTGGCGTGATGGGATATGTCAAGCGTGATTCCAGGGTATCTGACTTGGTGGGTCCATGCTATGGGTGATTTGTTAAGAGTTAATTGGACTTTACTAAATCTACGTAGAGAAAATGGGATGGCTTGCGTTTTGTCTGTATTTACTGCAGTTCTCCACATCCTGAGCCACATCCACCTGTTGTTGAATGACCGACGAGCCATATTTCAGGTTCAGAGTCCTGTAGTAGAACATAGCATCATCAGCAAAGAGTCGCAGTGATACTTTGGGGATGACTGGAATATCGTTAGTGTACAGAAGGCACAGTAACGGACCAAGAACTGAGCCTTGGGGAACTCTTGCCTCGATGGGTCTAGGAGTGGAAAGTGTACCTTCGACAGCGACCTGGAACCATCTGCTGTCGAGGAATGAGCTTACGAGATCTACACAGCATGGAGGAACCGGCAAGCTATGGTAGTTTTGATGCCATTCGTTACAAGTTACTTGTATGAGAGTGAAATTTCTGAACTTTGTACATCAGACATAAACATAGAAAAATAATAAGTGTTGAAGAGGACTTAAGAGTAAAGTTAAGTTCCATTACTCCTGGTGTTGAAACTTTAATCACATACAAACAATAAGTTTCACATTAATGTAACTAATCAATGTCTAATCATGTTGATTTTTATCGATGTTAATTGGTCTTTTGCTTAGCCTTAGTTTGTATTATCAGCCGAGCGAAGCGAAGTCTCCGTTTTTACTCGACCGTTAGGCATTTCGTCTGCGTGTCTCTGTGTCTGTCTGTCTCACGATTACGGCCAAACGCCTTGACCCATTTTGATGATTTTTTGCATGAGTGTCCCTTATACCTAGGCAAAGCCATGTATGTATACAGTTTTTTAAATTTTTAATTTTTAACCCCTTAAATAAAATAAAATTGGCGGCCGGACCGTTTCTCTCAGTGTAAGCTTTTTTCCAAAGCCAGTTTGTGGCTTAACCGTAGGTCGAATTTAAAAACTAATAATATTTGGGGGTAACAAATTAGATTTTCAAAATTGTATTCTTGATTTTTATCCGTATCTCTAACGGTAAGCTCACAAAATGGCCGTAAACTTCAAATTTGTTAAAAATCGTCCACGTTTTTGTATTTTAATCATGTTTTTATACAAATAAAATTTAAACTTGAGCTGGACTTATGAGAAATAACACAATATATAAATAAAAAACAGAATACAGTTTCTCATAAAAAACGTTTAATAATTCAAACGCGTTTCGATGACCAGGTCATCATCAACAGTGTAAGTTTGTAAACCAGTGTAAACCAGTTATAAGTTTGTAACCATCACTGATGATGATGGCCTGGTCATCGAAACGCGTTTGAATTATTAAACTTTTTTTATGAGAAACTGTGTTCTGTTTTTTATTTATATAATGTTTTTATACATTTATTCTAAACCAATTTAGAAGTGTTCCATAGCTTTTTTGTAGATAAAGGTTCATAGAATTCATATATGCCAATAAAATAAACGGTATCTGTTAACTGACACAAACTTTCTCCCAACTTACTGTAGTCAAAATAATATTGTTTTTAATCATTTTATTTACTACTTTTTAGAACAAAACAAAAAAATAATATTCTACCTAAGTCAATCGTATACAAAAATTATTGTCCCAGGCGGGATTCGATCGCGCGATCTTTGAATTACTGGCCGTGCTCGCTACTGTGGTGCTACCCCGTGCGGCCGCTGCCGCGATGCTAGATTGACAACACAAACTTGTTTATTTTTAAACATTCCCCATGATTATAAAACGCCAAAGTTTTGATAAAAGCGGGTGGTGTCATTTTGTTTGGCATCTTAAGCACTATAAATACTGAAAATTTGATCAAAATCGTTAGAGCCGTTTTTGAGAAATTTGCATTTTTGTCGTTTTTTAT